>JAHREE010000122.1:1761069-1794947 GCA_033628505.1 Tringa tobata
GGCTCGGAGCCTTGCCGCGCCGCCGCTGCTCTCCCTTCGCCGGGTGTCCCCCGAGGCGAGAGCGAGACCGAGACCGAGCCCTCGTCCAACCTAGTGACGTGCTTGGTGCTTAAGGAAATTGCATTTAATTTCTGCAGACTCCTGTCAAATGTGCAGGTTTGTTACGAGGCTGGGACCCTGTGACTGAGAAGCAGCTTTCTCCTTCCCCAGCCCCTCTTCAATCTGGTTTTGTGTCTCATTTTCAGTGACAAATTTGATCTTCCACACTCGCACAGAGGAGCTGTTCTGGTAAATGCATTTTTTGAGATGACATTATTTTGGCAATGAGGTTAGTCACTGTGATTAGAGGGTCTCGTGAACTGTAGTGAAAAATGAAGGCTGCTCTCCCCTTACATGTCTGCTTAGCTCAGGCCGATTGCTGTCTTCCCTAGAAATAGCTATGGCTGTACTCGGGGACAATGGTTGGATGAATCCGACTTTATTGCTGCACTAGTTTACCTAAAGAAGTGAGCACTGATGGCATGAAAAGGATGTTATTTTCTGCTTCTGTGATATCTCACGCTATCTCCCACTTCTAGTTAATCTACTAGGAATGGAACTTCCCAAGAATGCCACTATATATGGATGAGAGAGGGTATCTCTGTCCTGAAGGCACGACAGAGTAGAGAGAGGGGTCTCTATGCTGTCATGTTAACATTAAATATCTGAAATTGTTACTGCATACATTTCCTTTTAAATTATGAAAGATTTCATGCTGACCCTGAAAGGCACTGATGGCATACTTTTCTTAGAATTAATGAGTTCTTCATGGATGCTCACATACTATCTTTGTAAACATATGGCAGAGCTTTAAATGGTAATGTGATTATGGACTAGTGGAAGGTGAAACTATGCATTTAGATAATAGTGTTTCGGTGACTTTCTATGTAGCTTCAGGGGTAAAAGCATCTTATTCAAATCCATTTATAGAAAGAATTGGCTTAAATTAAAAAAAAATCAGCGTATGTAGGATGATCTCAAAAGGAATGATGAATATTCTGCAAATTCAAGGTGGAGTTGCATACTTGAGATCAACATCATTGTATATTTATGTAGCTAGGGTATATATCCGAATTGTTCATTAGTATCAACAGCCAAGTTTTTCACATTTGTATAGCAGATAAGTGCTGGTTGATTTTAGAGTTGGGGCAGTAGGTTAATTTTTTTATAAAAACAGAAAAGAAGGAGCGTAATACAAACATCCTGGACGTGGATCATGAAACTGCACATACAGATGAGCCCACAAATAACAGAGCCCATGTGTAACAGAGCCCGGACTGAATTTAGGATTTGTGAAAGCGTGGTGGTCCAGCTATATATCTGGGACTACCTACTAATTTTGGGAGTACAGAACTTTGGTATTTTTATAGATAGATTTATATGTGTGTATTATATAAAGTGTCTGTGTGTATATATGTGCATATATAAAGATGAAGTTTTTATGAAAGCATGCAAGGGGTGTTCAAGTGTTACGTTTCTCTGTTTTGAGTATTTTTATACATATATTGTTATGTGTGTATGCCTTTGTATATATATAGCATATATGCACGTGTATGTATATAATATACACATAGAGATGAAATACTTACAGAAGCACACAGGAATGATAAGCATTATATTGCTGTGTGTCATGTGTTTCTAGATTCTTACTGTGGCAAACTCTGCCTTTCCTTTGTGATACAGAGCCTGCTCTACAGTATTTATTTAGCCTTGGGTACTATTACAGTAATACCTCCGACTGCCTTTCTGAATTTTGTAGGTGGTTATTTTGTGGTTGGCTAACATAACTTTTTGTGGTAAGGATCAGATGTGACATCGGAATGCTGGATTTTAACCTAAAAAAAGGGCTGTATCTGTTATGGGATAGTTCTCTCAACTTCAGGCCTACTGACCTTAGATGACACTGACTGAAACCACTGGTTTTGCATCTCACTGCTTCATCCAATCAGACCTACTTAAAATGGAACATTTCAGTTTTCTTAAACCATTTTTCTTCTTTGTATTCATTTGCGTATTCTGTTTTCATTCCTGTTGTATCTATGGGACTTCTGCAATAGCTAAAAATTGAGAGTGTTTCTCTCTGTGTTTCAGACTTTCAGAAGGTATAGTTTGCTTAAGCAGTTGAACTTGATGGTGGCTGAATGTAAGTGCTTGCAGTGTATGTATGCTAGTTGTGAAGAGAGACTGAGATTGAAGATAGGTTTTTGTTTAAGCTAAAAAGTTTTTCTTTTAGTTCAGACAGAGGAGAAATCCACTACCTGTCATATTTCTTGCAGCAGTGAGCTGTGTGATCTAGCCTCTAATGAAACTGTCGTTTCCTACTTTCAAATGACGTTTCATTGTTTGGTAGAATATAATAGCATGGGAGAGCATGGTTAGAGGAGGGAAGATGTTGTTTTACAGAGGCTTCATGTAACAGGGCAGAGGTCTTGACTGCAGTCTCTGCAATCACAGCAACCTTTGTTGCTAAGCAGGCTATTGTGTATTGTACCAGGGAAAGGTTTTGTTTATGTAAAAAATAAATAAATTGTGGCTACATCTTAGGTTTATTTGTATCTGCTTCCATCCCTGACTATCTTTTTGGCTCATGGTGAAAACATGAATTAATTTCCAACCCCTTGTCCTCTTCATTTTCATCTCCAAAGTCATTGTTTTCTCTTTTGAAGCCTTAAGTTCTTGCTTTGATGATGGGAACCTTTTTCTGTTCACTCTCTCCTGTTTCATTATGGTGTTCTTACATCCACTTGACATGCTGCAGCAGAGATTATCTTGTTTGCCTGCTGCTCTGCTTGTGTAAATCCCCACCCGTCTGTGAGTCCCTCTCCCAGAACTCTTCCCTCTTCTGCCTACCTCCATCTCTGTTCTTTCTTATTTGGCATGTATCCCCACATTCTGCACTTTTCCTGTTTCTCTTGCAGTAAAGCAGTCTTAGTCTCTCTCCTCCTGTCTAGTATGGTAAGAACAACCTGTTTGCAGTGCATGATTCAGTGGCATCCCTCTTCAAGCCCTTTCTAAGATTTCCCTACAGCAAGCTTGTTTTCTTTTGCCACCAGGGATGAATATCCATATACTTTTGCATCAGTCATTCAGCTTAGTCTTAAAAATTTAAAATTTAAACATTTTTAAAAATTAATTTACATTATAATGGAACAGAGATTCCTGAACTTTGTTAACATGAAGATCTGGTGGGTCATATGCTGCAATTTTTTATTGTGGACAGTGCTTTAAAGCAGGTGAACCCAAACAAAATACTTCCTATTGTGGTGTTTTCATGTAATAAATTGCCACAGAGATGCTGTCACGTTTGAGTGGATATGCAGTCATGACCTGGACTTTGCTGTATCTAGATTTCTTTGGATGTTTCTTCTACATAAAACCTGTACCTAGGGGGAATATGAACCTATCTTAACTTTTAGTAGGGGGGCTCTGAAATTTGAGCTCCAGCAGTTGAGTACTGTGCTATGAGGACTGCAGTACATCTGGGCACATCTCTTGTATGCGTACACGTCAGCTTACATGAAGGGTTCAATTTAGTGTGCATTGACTGTCCTTTTTTGTTTCAACACGTGTAATACATGCAGGGTGTCCCAGAAGTGCTCAGACTCACTGCAGCCGCGTAGTCCTGACTGGAAGAAAAAGATGTATGAATCAGTATCACTCTTGAATCATAGTTCTATTTGTGAAAATACTTGCTATATAAAGTCAAAGTAAACTTCTCAAAAAATAAGCTTCTGTGGACTAGATACGACAGCAGCAAAAAATGCAAATGGTGTGCTTTTTCTCAGTTCTTGTTGAGCCACAAGCTCTTTAGGACAAGGGCTTAGTCTTTTTTTTTGGTGTATAAAACCCATACTCATAATAAAACCATTATGATAATCGTGCATTATTGTTATTGTACTAATTAGCTATTTTTAGTTCTGAACAGAGGAATGCTGTTGAATTCATTTATCAAGGAAAAAAAGGCCTTTTGTACATTTGCTCAGGCTGTAGTCAACAAAATAGGCAGTGAAGCATGCTACACCTGGTACCGTATGCCTCTAGCATGTTAGACACAGTAGGGCTGAAAGTGACATGCTCACAAAATGCTGTAAAGAAAGAGATATATAGTGTGAAATTTATTCTTTAATTAAGTTATTACTTTGGAACACTATTTCTCCCTTGTCCTCGTGTATGCAAAGTAATGGGAGATAAAGACATCTTAATCCTGTGCAGTCATGTCTTTCAGCAGGGCATCACAGAATCACAGAATGGTTAGAGTTTGTTATTAAGATTCATTTTATAAACCTTTTTAGATTCTGATTGACAGCAAAACTTTATTTTTTGGGCTTTTGCTCAAAATAAAATTACACTATAATATTATATGGAAGTGTGTGTCTGTCTTGGATAATTTTATAGGGCGCTAATATCACACTGAGTGACTTTTACAAAGATGGAATATGATACAAGTACATAATGTCTTGATGCTTTTGGAAGATAAATTTGAAAAGAGGCATATGTTCCTGTGGTGTTCAACCTATAGTCATAGTCTTGTAGAAGGCCTTGAAACGTCTTGTAGAGGCCGTTGCATTGGCTGAGTGTTACCGCAAAGGAGTTGTTACCGCAAAGGAACTGTCAGTCTTTGACTTCCTGTTAGAAGGGGGGACTCACTTTTATGCTACTTCTATGTTGTTCCACGTCTGTTGTCTAAGCATAGTAAGTTACGATTCTACTTCTGTCCCTAAACTCATTTGTGAAAAGAAAACAAAAAACGAAACCCCAAATGCTCCCATCACCCCCCAAAAAGTGTTTTTTGTTTTGTTTTGTTTTGCCTGGTGTCTTTACTTCAAAGGTTAGGTGAATGCAATCATAGCAATCAACTTCCATAAACTGAGCAAACCAAAGGTCAAGCAAAATTGTAGCGGTGATTTTCAAGTTATGAAAAGCTACAGAGAGAGGAAAAAATCCCAAAATTGTAGCATTTGCTGTTTTGTAATTGGTGTTGCCAGAACATTCAGGAAGGTTAGTTCTCCGAGTTCAGGCTTACCTGTTATTTCAGTATGTTTCATGGAGAAATGCATACATCAATAAGTTTTTGAAGATGTGCGCTATAAAAATATGTAAATCTTAGTGTAGATGGGTCTGAGCACAGGCAATAAAATACATAATAAGCTGCATAAGTGCATGCAGATTGTCAGTTGTGTAGGTTGTTTGTTGTGGAATTTACAGGCCCATCTGCAGAAGCAAAACCTCTCAGGCTTATGGTTTCGGGTGAAAGCCTGATGGAGCTTCTGTGTACTGTGAAGCTTGGTACTGGACTAAGGCGGTAGTCCTTTGTAGCTTCCCAAGCCCATTAGTTGTGGTTCAGGGAACTTACAGCGTCACTGGTGAAGCAAGTGGAGCTTGTAAGCAGTGCAAGCCCGGGCTTGACAGCAATCTCAAATACCCAGTAGCCAGAAGCAGATAGGTAGAGCAAAGGGCTGGTGAGAATTCAACCCTCATCCAGGCTGGAAATAAAAGAAGAGGTGGTGATTCCTGTGCTGGCAGTAGCCTGAGATGGGGAAAGTCCATTTTTCCTGGATGTGATGTGCCTGATAGCTCTGAAACTCCTGTTGGGGTTTTTGAAAGAAAAGTGAGCTCTCCTCTCCCCCACAGCTTTTGGAATAGAGCCTGTGCTAACTTGGTGTCTTTTCTTCCACAAAGAAAACCAGTGCTACTGTCTGCATCTGCATTTGCGTTCCTAAGCAGCAGCCAACTGAAACTGGCAAAACCGGTCACTTTGGATTTGGGGTGAAGCTGGGATAATGCTGGTAATTTCATTCTGCTGCTTGGAAAAAAAGCCAACTTGAGAGCAGCAAGAGAAATCATGAGGCTGCCCCAAGGTGCAGGAAGCAGAGCTACATGGTTTATGCTTCAGAATTTGTTTGCAAACACGCTTTTAGGAAAAAGAACTCTTTAGTCCCTATTGAGAGTGGATAAATGTTTGGTTTTTTTCCAAGCCCTGATGCAAAGCAAATAAGTGAAGTTTGAAGAATTCCCCAATACATTTATTGAAAGAAGTGCTTAGGAAGGGCAGAAAATAGTTAACTCTGAAAACAGATGATTGAAGTGAAAAAAAAAAAAAAGTCAAGATGTGAACTGAGGCAATGAGTACTTGGGTTAAGAAATTCTTAAAGATGTCTTTCTCTTCTTAGCTCTTATTCATTGTCTGTACGTCAGTATTGTCTGCTTCTGGTTTGTCCAGATATATTCTGCTTCGTTGTTCAACCAGTGCTGGAGAAGAAACATTTGTACCTGGAATTTCCTAGCTTGAGTATTTGTAGTCTGCACAGGTACTCTGCTGCTTCATTGTTCATTTCTCATGCAGTTCTGCAATACTGCATGTGCTGAACCTCCGACACATCTTAATAACTAGATCCAGTTCTTCTGAGATCCGTCATGTAGTAGCTCTTGGAGCCGAATTTTCTTTTTTTCAGTAACTGCTGTTAATATAGAGGATCAAGGCAACCTTCAGGAAACTGCTACTGCAGTGCTCTTCAAACTTGACCTGAAGGAATTCCCTGTAGGCATGATAGATTCATTAAGTCCTCTTGATGATTTAATTCCTGTTGCTTTTGAGACATCAAACTAGGCAGGGAATTAAGGTCAATATCCTGTATATCTTCGCTGTGCTTACATGTTACAAATGTCTTTGCTCTGAATTGCAATTGTGCGATAATGTTTTCTATGAGATTGATCAAATTTGATAGTGTGAGCCCAAATTGCTCTGCAGATAAACATAAAGTCAAACTGCAATGATGAAGTAAAATGGACCAATTATTCAACATTGAGTCAAAATGGAATCAGAAGAGCAGCGAACTCAGCAGAAGCAAATCCTGAGAGCTCTTGTTCTTAAGTTGTGTGAGTTTCAGCACCGCAAATTTCAAAATATTATCTAAAGCTGACGCTGGTGTCCAGCAGCCTACTCCTTGGGAACAAGTTACTGAATTTACAAACCCATGCTTCTACCATACCAGACTGATACCTTAACAGAAACACAAAGTATGCTAGAGTCTGCATTGCATGTTCTGGCTTTCTCATTAGGAAGCACTTCTGCAGTTGCAGCACAGATTTCATTGCCTCATAGCACAGCACACAACTGACATTTTCTGATTTCATTTCAGCAACCTTAAGTGACCAGGGAATGTGTTTTTCTTAACTGCCTAGAAAAAATAAGTCTCATATTAAAAGTGCTGTCAACCCTGGCTTGATCATCTGTCTGACAGAATCGGTGAACTTTTGGTTAGTAATTTGGCATAACTGTTACAACTGGTGAATCAGCTGAAGAGACAGCAGGGGAATTCTTCCCACATTTGTATAAGACTAAGCAGAAGACAAACTAATTATCCTCTACTTCAGACCAAATGAGAAATTAAGGACAGCTATTTTAGTGCCAAGTATATGATTGTAAATTTCTCTTTTCTCCTTAAAAATAACAAGTTTTGAGCAATAGTTGTTTTCACACCCCAGTACTTCCAGTGTTTCTTTGCTAGAAAATGCTGAATGCTGCTATTCCCTTGTGAAAACTGTCAAGAACAAATGTAATTTCTAAAATCAACTAATCCTTTTTTCTATTCCTTTAAAATAGCATTACTTATATGTTCTTCAAGGCAAATATTTTTCTTTCTGCTCAAGTCTCTATCAGGCGCCAAATCTCATCTTGGCTAAAAGTTGCAAGAGGACTAGTTTGCGGAAGTGCTAAAGGATATGCTTACACTTCATTGATCTGAGTGCGTTGCTGAATAGTGACTATCTCTATTGCAAGTAGTGAGGGGCATCTCTCAAACTTCAGAAATGTACAGGTTTTTTCCTCTTTGTGCATGTCACAGCACATTCCTTACTGCTTAAAATTGTATCTGGAGCTTTTGATATACAGCAAGAATAGGTGTCTAGGAGAGCCTTAGCCATGTAAGTTCTAGCACACATTGTATATTGATCTCCAGCATTAATAAAATTGCTACTATGTTCTGTAAAGTCTAATTTAATGCCTCTCAAGCATACTTCTTCATGTTACAGGACTGTTGCCTTGAAAACTTCTTGGAAGAATTGTTAGCTTATCATGGTAGCACATTTGTGATTGCCTTGTTGCAAACATTTTAGAGAGTCATGGAAGTGACATTTGAGAAACAAGGATCTGGAAAACTTAGTATCATCTAGCAGTATCACAGTATATGTGCTGTATTATCATCTGTAGACAACTGACTTAAAGAAAATGCTTAGTTTGGAAGTGATTTAGGCCGGATGGCGGGTTGCAGAATGAATGGTGAAGCATAGAGTTCATGCCTTTCTTGTTAACTGGGTATGTATTTATTTTCGATTTTAGGTTGGAGGCAGTAAGCACACAATGAATGAGCACCTCCATGTTGGTAGCCATGGACAAATCCAGGTTCAGCAGCTGTTTGAAGATAATAGTAACAAGAGGACGGTGCTGACGACACAGCCAAATGGACTTACAACGCTAGGCAAATCTGGATTGCCAGTGGTTCAGGACAGACAGGCAGAGAGTGCTCACAGACGACAAGGAAGCTCCAGCTCTTTAAAATCTGCAGATGGAACAGGGAAGGTGAAAGCCTCCGTTATGACACCAGAGCAGGCAATGAAGCAATACATGCAAAAATTAACAGCTTTTGAGCATCATGAGATTTTTAGCTACCCTGAAATATACTTTTTGGGTCCAAATGCAAAGAAGCGGCAAGGTGTGATCGGTGGTTCGAACAATTGCGGGTATGATGATGACCAAGGGTCTTATATACAAGTACCGCATGATCATATTGCGTACAGGTATGAAGTCCTAAAAGTTATAGGGAAAGGAAGCTTTGGGCAGGTGGTAAAGGCCTACGATCACAAGATGCATCAGCATGTGGCACTAAAAATGGTGAGAAATGAAAAACGTTTCCACCGCCAAGCTGCGGAAGAAATTAAGATCCTGGAGCATCTCCGGAAACAAGATAAGGATAACAACATGAATGTTATTCACATGTTGGAAAACTTCACATTCCGCAGCCATATCTGCATGACATTTGAATTGCTGAGCATGAACCTGTATGAACTAATAAAGAAGAACAAGTTTCAGGGCTTTAGCCTGCCTTTAGTCCGCAAGTTTGCCCACTCAATTTTACAGTGCTTGGATGCTTTGCACAAAAACAGAATCATTCACTGTGACCTTAAACCAGAGAACATCCTGTTGAAGCAACAAGGTAGAAGTGGTATTAAAGTGATTGATTTTGGCTCAAGTTGTTACGAGCATCAGCGTGTCTACACTTACATTCAGTCACGTTTTTACCGTGCACCTGAAGTCATCCTTGGTGCTCGTTACGGGATGCCCATAGATATGTGGAGCTTGGGCTGTATTCTAGCAGAGCTTCTCACTGGTTATCCACTTTTACCTGGAGAAGATGAAGGAGACCAGCTGGCTTGTATGATTGAGCTATTGGGCATGCCTTCTCCAAAACTCTTAGATTCATCCAAGCGAGCCAAAAACTTCGTGAGCTCTAAGGGTTATCCCCGCTATTGCAGCATCACAACCTTGTCTGATGGCTCTGTAGTACTCAATGGTGGACGCTCTCGGAGGGGAAAACTACGTGGCCCACCAGAGAGCAGAGAATGGGGAAATGCGTTAAAGGGATGTGATGATCCCCTGTTCCTTGACTTCTTAAAACAGTGTTTAGAATGGGATCCTGCTAGCCGTATGACACCCAGCCAGGCTTTGCGGCATCCCTGGCTAAGGAGACGGTTGCCAAAGCCTCCGACGGGGGAAAAGGCCTTGGCGAAGAGAATTACAGAGGGCACTGGTGCTATAACGTCGATTTCCAAGTTACCTCCGACTTCGAGCTCAGCTTCAAAACTGAGGACTAATTTGGCACAGATGACAGATGCCAACGGGAATATTCAGCAAAGAACTGTGTTGCCAAAACTCGTTAGCTGAGTTTGAAAAACCCAATGCTGTTAATACAAGAGATAAAATGTGGCTGAGCCTTATTTGTATGAAAACGTAGCTCAGATATACATTTTTATTTGCTCAGTAACTTTATTCATTTGTATCTTTCAGCACTCATTTTAAATGTAAGAAACGTTGATTTTGTTTTTATAAAAACACGGGGACAATGCTTTAAGTTTTTATACTTATTTTTTAAAATGTTTGTCTTCTACAATACAATTAGCCTTACTGTAACTAGTGTGACACAGTAATAAACATCAGTGGCAGGCCACTGGTTACAACATGACTGTCATGCATTGCAGCGTGGTGTCGAAGGTAGTAACCTTTCTCTTCCATGGTTCATATTAGATTTCACCTGGGGTAAATTTGTAAGACTCTACCTTTTGGATTTTATCGGTATGGGTTTTGATTCTGCAAACACTCACACCTATGCCTGACTGGACTCCAGGGAGAGTACTCAAAGAAATAACAGTTAAGCACCTGTAAACTTGTAATTTGAAGTGGAGTCATAGCATGTTATATTGTCATTTTCTATATAGTAGCCCAGAGAAAGTAGTGGTATCACTAATGATAACAGTCACCTCCTATGGAATGCTTTCTCTATTCGAAAGTAATGTTTTTGATTAAAATGAGCATTTAAATATAATGCAAAAAAAAAAAAGAACTTCCAGGGCTAAAATGACTCTCTTACTTTGCATGCTGTGTGGTAGATTGAGAGGAACGGGCAATCTGAGAAAGAAAGAAAGGAAGATGGAAGTATGTTTTACGTTCCTCTAAATCTGAAAGTGACTGATGAGCTGGTAAATGTTCTGGACTTCATTTCAGGTATATACCATTGAGCATTCACACTGGGCTTCTCTCTCTTTTTTTTTTTTTTTTTTGCCTTTCCTATTCTCTTTTCTCTCCTAACATGCAGCTTGGTCTCCCTAAATCATATAAGCAGAAATACTCATTCTGTCAGTTCTATACTGTAACTTCCAGACTGTTAGGCTACATGGATTTCACAGATTTGTTTTCTTTCTTATGACAATGTTTGTCTGAGTGACTGTGACCTCTCTGGTACGTTTACACTTCAGATCAAATCTGCACAAAGGGGCAAACACTATGTTACTGCATTGCTTTCTGTAGAAAAGTACTTCACCTTAGCATAAGTGTAGATGGAAAGATCCTCAGTGCGAAGCTTTTCAGTTGGCAGACACCATCCTAGATACTTTCTAATAAGGGAGAATTATCAAAGGAAAGTTAAATGGTTGGAATTTGAATTAATCTTTGGCATTTGCAGCTGAAAATTACTTTGAAGGAACAGTTAGAGATACGTGTAGATTTGTTCACGCATGTGTATGTGCCAACGTTTGTTTTTTCTTTTTCACTTTGAGCTGCACTCATGGAAGAAAAATAGTCTTTACTGAGGAGTAATACCTAGACCTGAGAGGAATATTCACACATTGTAGCATGTTTTCAACAGGTACAGTTTGAAATCTAAGATGAGTATTTCATCACGTACAATGGCTGTGGTCTCCGTTGGATGTATAAAACATAGGAAAAGGGATTTTTAAACAAAGTAGAACATAATCTAGAAGGTTTATGGATGTTAGAACAAGACATAGTAGAATGGATTGCATTAAACCTCGATAACTTTACTATAAGCAACATCTATATGCACAGATTTTTCTGAGTTACTTGTACAAATTATGAAAAATACTTAAAGCATGGTCCCCTGAGAGGCCAAGAAAGTTTCCGGTTAAGTTCCCCTTCATATTCATTAATTTACCACTTACAGCTTAATTTTTGTTTGCTTGCTTGCTTGGTTTATTTTTAATTTAATGTAAGACTGGGGGAGGGATATAAATACAAAATGACAGAATTCTCAGGAAACATATCACTTCTTGCCAAAAAGTCAACACCTAAAGAAGCTCCAAAAATAATTTCTGAGTAGAGGATGGTATTTGTTGATTGATAACTGTAAAAATTAGAGCATCAATCAACCTTTTTCTTAGTTTGTTTTTTTTTTAAAAAAGATCGTTTCCTGCCTCTAGTCAAATTAAATTATTTAGTGTTAAATGTTCACAACTTTATACAGTGTGTGTAAGTGCAATATGTAAACATGTATGAAATCATGTTAAAAATGAAATATAGTAATACAGCTAAGAAAAGTGGCTTTTGGAATATGAATATCCAGTAAGTTATGGTCAGTAAATTCTAAGTCTGGAAAAGAGATATATTAATTTTCACATAAAATTAACTGATTACTGTGGGAATACAATACTGTGTATTTTTCTACAGTAACTGGGAATCTTGATTTCCTCCACCACCTATTTGGCTTTACTACATCTTTCTACCTTAACTCTTCCTGCAAAAATTAAAAAATAGGGATGCTTATGTTAGGGGAGAAGAATCACCTCCCTTAATATATTTTAAAGGGAATGTTGATACATGTTCCCGCCTCTCGTGGCAATTTAAGGTGAAAACATTCATAATGTTCATGGGTCATTAATGGGCTAAAACCACTAAATTTTCTTTTTCATGTAACCAGTTCTTAATGCCAATAATGCATTTATGATCCACCTTCTTCATAAATGCTACCGGAAACTTTAAGGCCAAAATATAGTGTGCAGAGCTATTTTTTTAACCCAGATACAGTGGAACTTCCTCTATGCTAAAGGAGCAGCTACATCAAGGTTTTTAAATGATGTAGCTGCTTTTTATTGTAGCTTATTTATACCTGTAAAAAAGGAGGGAGGGGGGGAAAGGACGTTGCCTCTTGCTTTGATGTGATTTTATTCTAAGGGCTCTGATAATTAGGCTGATAGAAGCTGGCTTGGAAACAGTGCTTAGTCTCACATGTTACCATTGTCTGGGGACGTCTGAGCTATTTTCAGATTTAGTAATAGCACAGTGTTGTCTTGTCTTTGGTTGCAGTCTCACTTGGCTCAGTTTCTTGCACCGCTGGAGTGTTCATTACCACTTAAGTGTATTGGAACAACAGAGTGATGCAAGATGTGTAGATTAACAATAGAGGATGGATTGTGCCCTTGGTGTTAACAATGTGCCTTTTTGTTACAAATGCCGCGTTGTAGGGCATGCATCTTGGCCTCTTTAACCCTTTGAATACTGGATAGTAGGGATGAAATCTATTTTTAAATGCTATACCTGTCTTAAAACATCCTGTAGATGATCGAGGCCTTAATAGAAACAATAAGGCAATCACACTGCTAGGGTGGAGAGGACACTCTGTTCTTGTAGTACGTCTCATTAAGGGGTTAAAGATGGCCCTTCCTCATTGGTTGTATTTTAACATCAAATTGATTTTTTTTAAAATAAATTTTTGTTACGATGACACTAGGCAGAAATCAACTGTATTTGTAAAAATTTACCTCAAACTCTTTAGTTTTATAGTGTGATTTAATCCCAGGGCATTTGGTATGAACCAAAGTGCATTCCTTTTATATGTGCCTGGCTCTTATAAAGGTGGCCAGGGATTTTTACAATTTGGGTGCAAGGCACTTAAGCCACTTTTAACTTGGTGGGGTGGTTTGGAGTTATAAATGACTTCATGGGAATGTTGAAAACAGTTTAGACATAAGTAGCATTGGGCAATATTAGAATCTTTTGGAAAGAGTGTGCATTATTTAATGCCCTCCATTTTTTAGTATTTTTTTTTCCATCAATAATATTTGTGATAATTACAAAAAGAACTCTTTTTTCCAGTCAGCAAAGATTAGAATATTGCCCAGTTTAATGCTATGGTAGCATTTAAATAAAAATAACATTTGTGAATTATTGTTTCTAGGGGCTTGTACATCTCTGCTACAACTTGTAATTGCTCACTTCAACTGCTACAATTACGTCTAAGCAGTAGCTTGGGTTTTTATTGGGCAACGACTTAGACACGTGACTGTAATATGCTGCAACTGTGTGTTCTGAAAACATGTGAAAAACGATTGAATGTGGACTGTGTATATATGTATGTATAATTTTCTGTGAGATGCTGCTGTTGCCACTTAACATTAAAGATGTTGTAGTGGGTTTTAATCCTAGTGGCCAGTTTTATGATACTGTATGTATTGTACAGCTGATGACAGGAGTTAAGACTGTTCTAGTGAATATTTGTTACATTTTATTGTCGTGGCCAGAGATCATTTCAGAATAAAATGTTATGTCCTACTTTACTTCTCTCCACTGTAGTTTGGGTTTTTTTCTGGTTGTAAAAGAGAGCCCTTGGAATGCTGGCGTTTCTTCAGTGTGGAAAGGCCTTCTCCTAGCCTGCTGAAGTCAGTGCCAGCAGCGCCTTTATCCCCCAGCATGCTTACTGGTATCTGTATATAGTAATTACCCATCGCTGGAGGATGACTCTTCTGCTGCTTTACGTGGCTTGACAGCCATGAACATTGCCCACAGGCTGCTTTTGCCCTGAGTTTTCTAAAGTTCTGCTCAGGACTCAGAAAGTAATGTAGTTTTATTTGCCCCATGCTTGAGAGAAAACGTCTTTGGCAGGTATTTTGCCTGCATGGATTTTTAAATTTTTATTTAGCTTCTTTTTAAAAGATTTGTTAAAATAGGTCTGATTTCGTAAGAAATATTTGAGAAAGGTGCAGTGCATATTCTTTTTTTCTTAAAATTGCTTTAAAAAAGCTCATATTTCTGCACTGATTTTTGAGTCAGCCTGGCTTCTCAGAACTTGTCAGGCTTTGTAAAGTCCCAGGGTAATGAGAAGATACTACACAAAGCCGGTAGGCTAGACTGAGCTGAATTCCCTTCGCATATACAGCCAGAGTAATTTCACCGTTTAGTGCGTAACTGTCTTGTGAGTAATTGGCCACATTCTCTCCTTGGTAATGTCAACGTGCACCCAGAGCAGTTTCACTGAAAAACTTCCTGATTCGGGTGAGCCCAGGGTAAAGTCTAGGGATTATAACTGCACTTTGGTGTCGCCTTCTCAGCATAATTGGGAATCTGTCTCTCACCCTCTCCTCCAGCCATCTGTCGCTCTTGCCAGCTCTTGCGCGCTTCTGCCACATCTGTGTTTTCATTTGAAGAAGGGTAGGGACCGTCTCGCCTGATTCCAGTTGTCTGGAAGTTGGGGTTTGGCTTGTGCCGTTTGCTGAGATGCCCAGTAGCCGGTGGGGAAACCGGCTCCCAGCATGGCTCCCTCGCTGGCCTCCGGCAGAGCGCCCAGATCCCTGTCTAAAAGGGGGCCCTCGGAACCCCACCCTGAATGACGGGCTGCAGTTGCTGTTATCTCCACAGTTCTTCCTTTGGTGAAGAAATTGTGGCTTCTGTTGGATGTCAGCTCTGCAGCTCTCTTTGCTTTGTTTTTTTTTTTTTTTTAATTATTTTTACAGCAAACCCTGTAAAGAACGTGAGAACGTGTAATTATGCTCAGGTACCATGTTCTTCACAGTTGCTGCTGCTTTTCTTAAAAATCCCATTTTGTCCCATTTTTTTAAGATTTACTTATTGAAAGATCCGGCATGAATTTTATTTTTCATCAGAATGTGAGAAATTAAAAATCAGGTAAATACTAAAGGAATTATCTATATAGGGCTGTCTATGGTCAGGAGCTGGTATTTAGAGGGAAAAAAAGATACCTGTGAGCTGAATAGGGCCAAGTTTGAGGTAAGCATGATCTTTCCTGGGTCCAGTGAAGGTTCAGTAATTACAGGGAGATCGAGTTGAGTTTGGGAAAGTCTTAAAGGCATTTCAGTGCCTGAAAACCATCAATAACCTATTATTTCAGTGGAAAAATACCTTTCTTTGAGAGCTCGTCCTTTTAAACTCTATGCTAATAATTAAAGGATAACATTAAAGGGTCTTCTCTGTGGTTAGAACTTTAGAAACATTACTATATATTTCTTAAAAAAATGTGATTTAAATTGCTATTATACTGCTAGTATAGTCTTGTGGTTTATATCTTAATGTTCCTGAGAGGAAGGACATTCCTTGTCTTTGTTTCGAGTACACGGTACTAGATGTCTCCCAGCCATCAGATACGCTACGGCAGAGTAGAAGTGGGGTTGATAGAACTGGTTTCTGTTCCTTCACAGAAATCCTCTGCGACTCTCGGAACTGGGGTTTCTCCGTGTCGTTTTCCCTATTTGATTTTGTCTGTTGTTTGTTTGGTTGTTCATTTGTTTGTTTTTAAGAAGTGCCTTCCAGCCTCTGGCTGTGGTGAGTTCTTGGATATCTGCCAACACTCTGTCGAGCACTTTGGGATAGGGAGTACTGCAAAAATAATATTTCTTTAGCTTTTTCCCAACAATAAACAGAAAGTCTAGCTTAGTACCAAACTCCAAAGAGGGGGAACGTGCATCCGTCTCCAGCTGCAGGGTTCCAGGCTCCACACCAGCCATTAACCATGTTTTTTAACTTTGGCATGAAGATTCAGCAGAAGTGCCAAGTGCTGCAGAATGAAACAGCTTGTGGCCGTCACTTTGTGGGCGAAGACTACAAAAGCAAGGTCATGACATCTTTTTGGAGAAAGGTTAGGGTATAGCCGGAGTTAGGGAGAGGTTCTGCTGAGAAGTTCTTGGGCTGGGAGCTTTGCGTGCCACCCCGGGAGGTGACACGTGCAGTGTTCCTGCTGAAAGAGGAGTGAGAACTGTTTTCCCTTGTTTGTAGGCTGTGTTTTTATTTCTTTGCTTTGGTTTGGTTATCTGCAAGCTGGAAGTGACTGCGCATACCTTATGTACATAAAGATACTGTCTGGAGTAGCTGCAAACAGTGAAATATTACTTTATAACTAACATTGGCACTGGGAAAAGCAGAGGTTCTCGTTCGGAGACCGTCTGACCTGACAGTGCCCTGTGCCCAGCACCCACAGCGTCCATGTGAGACTGGCTAAAGGCAGAGCGTTGCAAAACACAGGTGCAGTGAAGTATTAAACCTCGATTAAACATAATGGGTGAGACGTCCACCAAGCAGAAAAGCAATTGACAGTTGTATTATAAAGACTTGCAGCCAAACTCCGTTTTCAAGTACAGTATTGTTTCATTTAATAAGATCTCTTTAATAAAAATCATTTGAATAAAGTAACATTAAGATTTTTACTTCAGCTTCAGTGTGGCAGTAAAAATTCCACATTTAACTTATTTTTTTCACCTGTGTGTGCGGAGTGCTTGCAGACGCTACAGATCTACTTCTCTCAAGCCATCTAGGTATAGAGATCTACTCAAGTATCGTCTCCTGACAGATGAGCAGGTCCTAAAATTACAGAATGTGCACGTGTGTACAACGTATATATATATACACACATATATATACACATATATGTGATTCTTTGAAAAACAAAAGCAAAATCTCTGCAGGCATTCTTTATAGTGCTTTACAAAGAAAAGAGATGTGGCTTCGTTTTCTCTTTGCCTCTTTGAAGGTTCAGTGTAAGCCAAGTATCTTTGCGTTAGGCACACGTCGAGGCCGACTCTCCCCGCTGGGGTCCCTGTTTCACCGGCGGGATGCACAGAGCGAACCTCAGCTTTCCCACTGGAGGCAGAGCGTGCTGGGTGAGCAGGAGGCAGGTGTCACCCCAAGGACACGTGGTCCTGGTCCTTGTCACTCTTTCTGACGTGGACATTCACCAACGAGAGAGATGTTTTGGAGCTTACCCTGCTCGGCAACTGAGATTTCTCCTTTAGAATTAAAGCCTGAGTCCGTGCCCTTACACTGGGTTGATAAACTTCAGCAGAGAGAAAAATCCTGAAGCCAAGGCAGAGGTTGTAAAGCCCACAGCTGGAATAAAAATGGATTTCTAAATATTCCCAGTACTTGTCATGTCCAACTGTGACACTTCCAAAATGGCCTCTAAGATTTGAAAGACCTTGCCAAAGGTCTGTGCAGAGACCTTTGCTCAGGATGGCTCTGGGCTGGTGGCCCTCCCTACCCCGCACAGAGATGGCAGTGCCTCTGGCTCCTCCTGCGAGCTTCCAGCACTTCTGGCTTCCTCAGGGTACAAAAAACACTTCATGGACAGAAAAAAAAAAGAAGCGTTGCTAAGGAGAAACTAAACATTTGTGTACTAAGGGCACTACATGCCAGCAACAGGATGCCACGCTGCTATTTGCCTGGGTGTTGGTCCTGGGAGCTGTTTTGCCTTGCTGGACCTGCTCCTTCGTGGACACCTCCCAGGCCTGCCGGCACCCATCTGTCCACCGTGCTGGGGTGGACTGGCAGGACTTATTCATCCCGAGCTAGCCTCTCACTGCCCACGGCTCTGCCTGCAAATCGCTTGCCAAAGGCAGTGAATTGCTAATACAGTGCTTCAAAGATGATGTTGCCACCACAGGGTACCTAGCAAGGTGTTCCAACCCACCAGTGGGAGCTGGCCTGAGAGCAGGCTGTGCCCAGGAGCTGTGCACATGTGCAAGGGTGGCACTGGCCCTGCTCCCCTCATGAGGGATGCCCCTGTCCCTAACGGTGCGTGCAGGGCAGGGATGCTTCCCCGGTCCTTTCCTGGGTGGCAGAACCGAAGGGTGATGCTCAGGTAGCGTGCTGTTGTGCTATGGGAGGAGGAAAGCCCTCCTTACCCCAGGAGTGGTGGCATCAGGCAAAGCAGCTTAGCGCCTGTCAGGGTGGGATGTGAGGAGGCTGTAACACGCTGTTCTGTTGGCACAGGGGGGAATGTTTCCAATCATAAGCGTTTGCAGATGGCCTGTCTTAATTAGCTTTGACAAGTACCTAAGTTGCTGTAAGTTACACCACAAATGGGATCCTGAAGCTTTCATTTTTTGTCACTTTTAAAAAAGGTTTTTCCCTCCTCCTTGTACAGCATTTCCATTTTTCTTTCCATGTAAGGCTCTTGAGAAGAAATGAGATCCTTGCGTAGCTGAGGAGCTATATTTTGATTGACTAAATGATTTATAATTAGGAGGTAGCTCCTGCCAGTGCTCTTCATATGTTGATTGAGAATTGCCTGCAGCAAATCAATGCAGGCAGAGCTGCCAGAAAGGCACACGAATGTCTTCTTACAGCAGATACCTTTCAACCCCACATTTCCTTCTTCCTCTAGTACTGACTCAGACAAATTATCTTTATGGTCAGTGACTTTACAGGAGTTCCAAGGTTGCTCTCTGAGGGCCTTCAGTGAAATACACACCCATGCAGTTATTTATGATCTAATGTGTGGGAGCAGCGACGCCGGTAGCCTTTTCAGAACCTGTGAATGAATTGTGGGTGAAATCAAGCTGAAGGCAAGTGTGCCACGGAAAGATGTGAAGCAGAAACCTTTCCCCACCTGGTAGAAGCCACTTGGCCTGCTTGCCAAAAAGGGGGCTCTGGAGTGGGCTCACTTGGGCAAGATTGGAAACAGGCTGCTATGGGGCTTTGAGGAGACACAAATGTGTTCTTTTTTCTCCTCTAACAAAACTATAGCATAAGAGGCACCTGGGAAGTTCTGACCAGGAAGGAGCTGGGCACATAATCCATCCTCTGCTGTAGCAGAGGATCAAGCTAAGATGTTTCGTTCCCACTTTCTTGGTTTTCCCTTGCTTGAGGTGGGTCTGGCAGTGATGGACAGGAAAACTTCCCTTTTGGTCAGTGCTGAAGAAATCCTTGTGAGCTGGCCTCTCTGTAGATGGGCAGGTCAGAGAGACAAGGACCGTGGTGGTTGCAAAGGAAGGCCAGTAAGCAATAAACAAGGAATCACTTTTTTCCTCTCACTGGTTTCATCCAACTCTATTGTGTTGGACTTCAGTATCAGTAAACAACTGCCTGCCTTCATGGATCTCAGCTTTCAGAGTTTACATTTGTCTGTTTCTTTTCTACCTTCCAACCATGACAGCCAGAATTTTTCTAGGAGCATAGAGCCTCAGGTACGCCCACTATTACAGCAGATGCCTTGTTGTAGAATCCCTTACATAAATTTACTCTTTTTCTGCCTTAAAAGTAGTTAGCTTACTAGCACCTACAACTGCTGTTGGAAGACTGTTATAAACCACCATTTATAGCTCTGATGGTTAGAAATGTGCTTTTAGTTTAAAATAGTTGTTGAGTTTTCTTCATGCTATTTGTTCTTGTGCCAATATTGTCTTAACAGCGTGAATGATTCTTCAGCCCTGCTGGTATTTGGGCATGTATTTATAAAGTGTAATTGTATCCCCTTCAGCCTTTCTTTTGCTAGGCTAACCCTATTAAGCTATATTTGTCTCATCAGCAAAACTGACTCCCCATTCCCATCTTACAAGGTCTCTGCACCTGTTCTAGCTTGAGTTCAACTTTGTTAGAGCTGTGGATGGCATTCCGGTTGTGGTCCCGCCGGGGATATGTACAGTATGAAAAATACCTCTCCCTGTCCACCGCAGTACTTCACCCAGTACATCCCAGGATTTTTCTCTTGTGTGTCATGCCAGCAGCTCAGGGCCATTCCTGAGTCCTTTGGCTGCTCCCCTGCCTCTCCTCCCTTCTGCCGCGTAGGGCTGATGAGATGCAAGTTACAGCAAAATTTCTCTTGGCTGGTATCTAGCTGCTTCACTTTGTTCTATTAGATTTCCATCGCCTTATCGTGAGAAATGAAACCCCATGATTCTCATGAGCATATGTAATTTGAGAAGCTGGACCTTTTAGGAAAACATTCGAAATGATGTGACTGTAAGAAAAAATAATCATATTCAGCATTCGTTTTTTAAAGATTTCTTTCAGGATGTGATGCAGTTGGCTCTAATCAACACCGACGGATCAAGGTGTTGCTGTTACACCAAAAAAAATAGCAAAGATGTTTTGACTATTATGCTGCCAGCTCTCATGACTTCAACTGGTGTTTTTCCCCAAATTCTCACTTGTAGAATTGTTATTATACAGTTACATTTTCTGACCTTTTACTGAAATAAAAGTTTCTTGTCTTAGAGCTATATTTGGAAATAAGTATGTTGTCCTCAAATCCAGAGAACAATTCCTATGAGCTTAAAAAGAAGAGATTAGAAAAAGAAAGCAGATTTAAATTCTAGACTAATGAATTTTCAGGACATGTATCAATATTGCTAAGGTTTTCTGAGGGTTCAGGGTCCTCAGTGTTAACAAAACCATGTGAAACAGTATGATTTGAAGCAAAAATCCTCATTTTCCACACACTTAATTGAGAGTTGCTTCATGGAGAGACATCAAGTCAGATGTGGTGGTACTGTTGTGCCGTACCTGGCCATCTTGCATCAAAATGCCTTACACTGAGCACTCAGGTACTCTCTTCTTACTCTCTTAGAAAGGCACAACGAAGGAAGATGATAATAGTAAAGCAGCTGTGGAAAGCAGAGAATACTTAAAATTGCTGGGATGAATTTAGCCCCTGTGAAGAACTAATAATGAGAGTGAATTTTGCGGGGCATGCTCTTACTATCATGGGTCATGAGAACGCAAGATATGGGCTGGCTCCTGTCTCTGCCAGTTCCCTGTTCTATGTCACTCGAAAGGGTTGCAGCTGGTGAGAGGAGCTGGACGTGCCAACTTGCAGGCTTTGGTTGGATCTAATGAGTTTAAGTCAAAGTTTGAAGGCATGTCTTCAAAGGTGGTATGTGTAGCCTGTATTGACCCCGAGTGCTAGCTGTTCTGTACGATATACATCCCCCCAAATGTAGGGATTTCCCTAAAAAAATCAAAGCCCACACTGGTGACCAGGGTGGAAGCCTCTGCGTAAGACTTCACTGCCCATTCTTTTCATTCGGTTTAGCAGTGAACTCCCTCCTGTAGAGAAGAATGGAGTTTTCTTGCAAAGAAAGACTTCTGCTTGGGATTGTTTCTGTGCTGTCCTCCAATACAAAGTTTCCTGGGCAAGCTAAGAAGATACAGGGAATGGAAGGGCAGGAAAGTATTATGGATGGCTGCTTTAAAGCTGGAAAGAAACATTTTTCAAACACAATTTGAATATTTATTTTGAAATACTGTCAAAAGCATGAATTTTTAAGTGTTAGGTTTTGCTTTTGTTTTTCTTCCCGCGCTTCACATTTTTTTATTTCTTTCCTTTTCAGTACTCACTTTTTTTTTTTTGTTTTGCCAGAGGAACCTGGAGAGAGGGAGAAACCGAATTAAAAATGTAAGAAGCCAGAGGAATTCAATTTAAATGTGAAACCGAAAACACTGCAGAAATTTTGCATAGAGCTTTCATTTTCAGACACAGAAAATTCACTGAAAAAGTCAGTCAAACAAATGAAACGTGGATTTTCTGTACACAGAGGTTTTTATCTGTCAAAAAGTCCCATCCTACAAAGATTTTATTGCCTGATTAGCTTAATACACATAAACATTTATTATTGCCAGCGTGGATTAGAAGTCAAGTTCAAAGGGCTTTTGTTGAAGCTTTTAATTACTCTAAGATCTAACAATAAGGAACTTAAGCCCAGAAGAACCCACTTTTTGTGGTGACTGGAAGACATGACACTATTATGGTCTGGCTTTGGATGAATGAGTGAGGAGATGACAACCAAAGCCCATTGCTGCATAACTAAATATTCACACCCAAGGGTTTGCTTTATTTTTCAAGGAGGGCTTAGGGAGCTTGTGGGTACATTTGCTTCCTGAAAATGATGTTTGAATTAAGCTTGTTTAGGGGAATGCAGTTGCTTCTACTTGACAATGAGCATAGCCAGATACAACTATAATCTAGTCCAAGGCTAGGATAGATCTTGGTTTTGGCATTATTTGCCCACCTAAATGCACAGAAGTAGCGGCATCTATTTTTTTCTTTATTGCTGCCTTTCATACTAAGGTTATTAGGAAACGAGATCAACCCAACTTCAGCTTGGTAGAGAAGCTTGTAAAATAACCTGCTCCAGGAGCTGGTTGGTTTGTGTCTGTTGGGTGATGCAAAAAGCCAAGGCAGAGGAGGAACCTGGTTTGAATACTGGCAGCTGCTGTCCAGCTGATGTAATTCAGTAATAGCTGGTGACAGGCAGAAACTATAGAAGATACAAATGATAATTCCTTGGGGAGCTCCAGACATAAATAATTCATCAAAATGAATTTTATAGTAGGGGTCAAAAGAAATTGAAGAAAGCCTGAGTGTTAACTCTCTGAGGGAGGAACTGACAGACTGTTTTTGTACAAGCTATGCAGGGGAGGAAATACAGGCAAATTAAATGTAAATGAAGAATATGCCATTGTTCCTACTACCTGGAACCAAAGTAAAAGAAACATGAGAAATAAAAAAAAGGAAGGATGATTAAAGAAGTGTCAGTAACTGAAACTCCTACTTTAACAGTGTCAGTCTGAGCTGAGGTGCACCATCGGGCCCTGCCCAGAGAGATGCTGGGAAATGGCAACAGCGGAGTGAGTTGTCACAGGGCCATACTGTTGCACAGTATATATATCATATAGTCATACTAAAGAGTGTTGTCTGAGTAATCAGCTTGCTAACTTACCTGTAGTTAGAGGCTGATTAATCTTAATAATCAGCTTAATGATTAATATTTCATGTGTCTGAGTAAGGAAATGTTGCCTCTCTGTGTGGGAAGGACAGAAGTGCCAGGGTGGGACATGGTTGTGGCTCCCACAGGTGGCATCTGCAAGTGACTAACCCACAGGGTGGCCGAAGCCGTTCCCTGCTGACTGTGCCATGGGCTAAGTCCTCCCCACATCACTTGGTGCCCTTTGTGGGCTGCATCGTGATGTGAGAAGCTTTGGGCTTCTTTTAGAAAGAAACTTCTTTGAGAAGCCTACCTCCAAAAATGCCCTCAGAGGCCGTTTCTGAAGGGTGAGGAAAGCTGTCATGCCCCATTCAGCTCAGAGTTCCCCAAGGAAAACCAACAATGCTTCAACTAAGCAAACTTAAGATCTGTTTCTCTGGGGCTGCTTTTAAAAACATTTCTTGGTGAAGTTCTTTTTGAGCTTGCTTAGCACAAGTTGACTATTTTTCCACATACCAGGTTATAATTCTGCAACTGTTTGTGATTGGGTCTGATGTTTGCCTTAGTTTGTGAACTCCAACTGGTCAAATAACTTCATGCTGACTGAAGAGGGGTGTTTCTGTCATATTTGAAAGAAACACTGGCTTAGGAATAAGTGGTTATAAGCCTGTCAAAATGGCATGTTGCTTATGTGCAGAGCAAAATTTTCCACCCAGGCTCATATTTTCAAAAGCGGCCTCTAATTTTGGGCATCCAAATTTAGCCTCCCAGAGGTTGACTTTCAGAGATATTGCCTGCCCCCGAGTTCTAACATGTATACTTTACGGTCCCCAAAATAGCTCCTCCACTCCTCTCTGCTTCATTGCCCAGAGCAGCCCTTGTTTTGTGCTATTCTGGATGCACATTTTGTCATTGTCTGAGAACTGCTGGCTCTCCCATAGAAAACATTTTCCCCAGCTGTAAGTTTTGTGCTCCCTAAACCTGGGAAACTTTCTTTTCCAAGGACTTCGGTATTGCCTTAGCTGCAAAGGTCTCCTTCCTACCCAGACTTAGAAAAAAAAAACCCAAAGACTATTTTCCTGTAAAATCACTTGCAGACTGAAACTATGAGAATATAAGGAGAGACACTTTAACCGCCTCAATTATTGTGAAGCAGAAAGCTGTGGGAGAAGGATCATCCCTTGTTACAAAAATCCATGAGGCTGGTTGGTAGCTCACAGTACATGACAATATCTGAAAAAAGTTCAGTTTGGTGCATCTTACTCCTATTTAGCTGAGTAATCCAGAGAAAATCTCCTTTGAACATAATGAGATGAATAAACGTAATGTTTCTAAGCATGAAACATTATGTTTATTTAAAACATAATGTTTTAAATAAAACATTTAAAATGTTAAATTTTTTTTGTGCTAACCTTGTAAAAGGCAGGGAGGTTGCTTCTTTCTCACTGTGATTTCCCTTTGCCTGCTTGCACCTTTTCAGGGGGAGGCATTTCTCATTTTCTAATCTTGTAGCAGGTTAAAACGTGATGTTCTCTCTTACGTGCAGAGGTTTTGCTGTGATTTAGGGAAAAAGGATGCACATGTGGTAATGTACCAGTTTCCAAAAATAAACAGAAGGATACCCTGGTGAATTGTGCTGATCACAGGATTAATGCTTTCTCTTATTACTGAATTCATGCCGGGCATAGGTAGCATTAAAGGAGGCTGTAAAACCACAAGGGACTCTGTAGGGCTGGTGTTTATTTCTTTAAGACAAAAATGCCCGTCTCTCCTGTCAGTTATACCGCAGTTGCCAGAGCCAGATGAGAAGCAATGACATGATAAAAAATGCCCTGTGGCACATGGTAGGACCAGCCCCATGGCCGGATGCTGCCTTCTGTCCAGGCCGTTTCTACAGTGGGAACTTCCAAGCAACCCCTTTTTCTCTGGATGCTTCAAACTGACTCCTTTTAATCCATTAGGTAAAGAGCATGATTGCAGTAGTGAGCACCACTTTGATGGTGGGAGAGCCTAGAAAATAAGGAATGAGGAAAAGCTGCTGCACTGCTTTTGAGAAAGCAAGAGGAGGCTGAGCCCTGTGCGTGGCATCTTGGCTGTTGCCAAAGAGGAGAGCGTTTTCTTGACTGAGCAGGCAGCAGAGTGTGAGAAGCAGAGCGCTTACACGAGGCCGCTCGCTGGGAACACACCAGCGAGCTCTTCTCACGTTTTCTTGCACGACAAACCCGGCATTGATTGACAATTTTGCAGATGTACATGAGGGCCAAGAATGGAAACTTTCAGCTCTTATACCAGGAGGCAGCACAGCGCCAGCTTCTGCCCATCTCCCGTGATGCCCAGTGGTGTCTGTTGCTGTCTGCCCCCATTAATTCACCCTCCCTTTGAAGAACAAGGGATGAGGGTAGAAATCACCCTGCAGCCCTGATGGGGCATGGGCTGGTGACAGGAACCCACAGTGTCTGGGGCGAGGGCCAAGGTCCCCCCCCAGCTGCTCCCATTGCTGTAAGACCGAGCGTAGCTACGGCACTCTCCCGTTCCTGGGCTTGGCCAGCAAGCCCTTGGGCTAGCAGGCACCCACATTGCTTCTAAGTGCTGCGAACCCAAACAGGCAGAAATGAGCCAGGAGTGTGAGTCAGAGGAGGAAAAGAGGTTTCCTCTGCACGAGGTCTTGAGTGAGCAGTGGCAGGGGGAGAGATGCTCCCACACTTGGTGTGAGGCAGGTGTCCTCCAACCAGGACCCCCCACCACATGCACAGGGGCCCTGGAGAACATGGACTGTGTCCAGTCCACAGTAAAAAGCCCCAAAGGAATATAATGCAGGCATATGATTCCCAGCAGTGGTGGGTTACTGCTGGACCACGGCTCTTGCCAACATGGGCAGTTTCACCCACGTAATTATAATAGTGAGAGAAAACAAGGATTTGTCTCATTTTACCTCTCCATCACTGGACATTCTCTTCTTTCCTGCCCTTGTAGTGTGAAAATATAGTGCTGCTCTTGCTTTTCAGGGCCAGAGACATGGATGTGTACTGGCACTCCCTAGCTGCAGCATACAATTCATCTTACCTTTTTTATAGGTCTCCCTTGCTGTCAGCTGTCCGACTTCTGGTGTCAGCACAGAGATGGCAGCAGATCCCACGGTCCCCACCAGAACTACTATAGCATTACCCATGAAAAATGCCTTTGAAGTGAGGCACTTCGGCCCGGAGCCCCGGTGTGAGCGTGCCTATCAAAAACATGGCACTCCCACCAAACAAATCCCTCACGGCACTCTGCTCCCGCTGCCGGCGTAGTTGAACAAAGGGATGCCACAAGCCTGCTTGGGTTTTAAATAAGCTGTCCACTCGCTGATGATATCTGGACATTACTGGAGGGCAATTTTGCTCATTTAATTCTCTGGAGAGAGATATTTGTTCAATAAGTTGGTGCTGAAAAGGAGTGTTTGTTTTCATTTTTGTGCACTGAAACCATGACAGCTGCTCTACAAAGGATTAAGTGCTTTAACAATTTGTATCGGTGTGGCTTTTCCCCCCGCATTCGTCAAGTTTAGCTAACATTAATTTCCAGTATTTCCTCTGAAACAGGATTAACCTGCAGCAAGTTTTTATATCTAGACTTCACTCCAAGACAGGGATGTCCGCTCAGTCAGGTGCGAATGCGTTGGCGAAGTGGCACGCTGGGACGCAGCGTAATGATGCGGTTGCGAGAATTGCTCTCCATAAAGCCCGTCTAACCCTGTACTCCTGGTATCGATCCCGGGAGTGACAAATTCCATCTGAGGAAGGCAGCACTTCGAGATATTAAAGTGTAATTTATGGATTCATTTACTGGGGTTCCAGAATTGATTTCCTTAAATGTTACGGAGCATATCTGATGCAAATCCCCTGGGATGTGGAACAATATAGTAAAATATCATCAATTCCTAGTTCCCTTTGTAATCATTTAATGAAAGCAGAATGTCCTTTGTTAAATGGGCCCTTTCATCCTCTGGCTGAATTAGGTGCAATTATAATTAAACTTTCGTTTAGAATTGGAACTAAATTAATATCATATAAATAACTGAATCTTCAGGATTGCTATTCCTAATTAATAAGGTAACCGCTTTTGCTGGAATAGACTTTTTATGACGCATTAATAACTCCCAATTCCTATTACATATTTATCTAAGCCAATACATTCTATTTCAAATGTTTAACAGAAGACTCCCATAAGGAAGGATCTAATAAAGTACTTTAATAGATATCGAGTAGTTTTAACTGTACTGCAGCTTCTCTCAGTGCCTCCTGCTGCTTCTGAAAGATGAGACAATAAAATCCACATTGCAATGTGGCGCAACATTTTATCTGAAACTGGGTGAAGTTCTTGGAGTGCCATGCAGACTGCTAGCACACTGGCTTGGGTGACCTGAATACACACACACATGCAGCCGTCACATCGCATCATTTCATTACTTTTTCTTTTTCCCCCCCAGGGCTAGTTTGATATGTACTTCAGAGGCTTTGCAAGTCATTCTGCAAAGTAGCCAATACCGAGGGTTAAGGATTTGGATTGCATTTCACAGTAATACAAGCATTACTGTAATGCCTTATACCGAGCCTTTTGTAAGTATTTATCTGTTAGATCAGAGTCCTGCAGAGATATCATGCACAGTCTGTGCTTATTTTCAATGTGGAAAGTAAGCACTTCATGTAGAACTATAACGATGTAACATCCAACTACTCTTACCCTCCTTTTTCATCTCTGTAGTGCTGCCACCAGCTTTGGAGTTCATGGTGTTCACGTTCCCAGGGTGACAGACAGCACGAGAGCTTGGATGGGCTCCACTTGCTCTGCTCGCAACCCTCCAGACCCAAGCATTTACCTTCAGCTTCCTGCCAAACTCAACTGGGGGACCTTATCGCAGGTGACCCCAAGTGACTTCGGCTTCTCTAACATAAGTATGTTACCAGCCCATGTCAAAAAGAGGGGAAGATGTAAAACAGCAGCAGAAGTCAGGAAAATAACCATCATGAAGACGTAACTGTACAAAGTGAATATAATCCTCTCTCAGAAGAGGATGAGAAAAGGGAAAGCAAAGTCATGGAAGGTGTTAACCACTTTTTAAAGATGTTCTGATGACAAGGCTGGTACAAAAAACCCTCATACGGAATATAATTATCTTCTGGCAAGCACCAATTTTGGCCACCTTTCAGTCATTCTGATATCTAGCTGTTCATTATTATCAGATGTAAAATGTGGCACAATTATTCCATTGGATATTATATTGTTTATGTAACTACAGTTTTTCAATCTGCCTTGATATTTTTTCATCAGAAGTGTTTTAAAATATTAGACAATGTATGCAACTATACACTTTTCATGCCAGAATATATCTGACAAAGTTGTTTTTCACTAAACTCAGACCTTCTTATATGGAGATACACTACTGACCAGTACAACATGAATCCAATGTCAATAACAACAAACCCAAGAAAAACAAAATTTGATGAGGATTTGTTGCTGTGAATTTCTGCTCATCTGCTCATGCTCAGGATATATTGCTTTCCAAAGTTATTAAATGGAAAAAAAACTTCTAAGAATGACACAAAATGAAGTTAATTTACTTAATTTATCAAACCAATTTTGGATGTGAACTGCAAATCTGCTTCAGGGTTTGATATCATTTAAGATTCATATGGTTTAACAAATATATTAAGAATGAATAATGAGCGAATTGAAGCAGTAGATGAGATGGTGACACAGAGCAACTTTTGTTTTTAAGACTCCTTAATTGCAGAAGAAAAAAATTTCTCTCCCTGTTTGAGCTCTGCAATCATCTTAGTAACAGAGCTCAGTCTTTTGAGGGTGGTGAGTGCAGTAAAACAACGTTGTGGTTTGCTTTAACTGCTCAGATCAAGGTCCCAGTTAGCTTTCTGGCACAGATCTACTGGAATGGATTTCATCATCTGGGGGCTGTTCATGCTGTGTTTTGTAATCAAGGCATTTAGTAACTGTAACTCTGTGAGTCCTGTATATAATTTCACATGTGGTGTTATAACACTTGCATTGCTGATCCCTAATTTTGGAGGCTGGAAGCATAGGCCATAAAGAGGGGAGAATAATGGGCAGTGGGCATAAAAAAACCCCTTTGGTCAAAACCAAGTAGCATTTTGCAGTGTCTTCTGCACAGATGTTCATCCATGACTATAAATCGTTATGTTTGTGTGCAGAGATTTTAGCCAATTATACCTTTTTTTTTTTAAACTAAAATGGCATCTTTAAAAATAAATCCTAACCCTCCTTTCAGTCTCACTAACTGTATACAACACAGGCTTTGTACTGAAGGTGCAGGATGGCTCTCTGCTGCTTGCCCTTTGTAAACACCAAGCAGTCATGTCAAAATGTACCCAGACTTTTGAAAAATCTTACTATGTTTCCCTCTCATTTTGATCATTCCCCTCCCCCCCCTTCTCCCTTTATTGTGGAAAATGGCAAAAATCAGTGTGTGTTTCATATTCCGTTAGCTCTTCTCCAAACTGAATATTTCACGATGCTGACTTTCCAGAGGGGCTGGCTAACCACATTTTGGCATAATTTGTACTTGGTCAAATTTTGTGACAGGCAGGCACCTCAGGAGTGGTGTACACCTCTCATGTGGAGTCTTAGCAACACAAACATGACAGCTGAAGTAATTTCCTCCTTTTGGGACCCTCTCTTTCCTATACCCGTTTTTCATGAATGGCAGTGACTTAGATGATGAACACAACATTGAAGGCACCATCCCATCAGCATCCATGGTCTGTAATAGCATATTTTAAAAAATGACAATTCTTGATTCTCCCACCTGGAGTAACTTTTATTTGTTTTACCACAGTTGCTGATGATTTGTATTCAGCCATTCCCAGTGTACTCAGATCTTGTCTCCAAGATATTAAAAGCAATACAAAACTCAAGTCAGTTTGGAAAGAACAATACAAAAGCTTCAACACAGCTGTGAACTCTGCATTTCTGCTGCTGTTGTGGTGTCCTGCATCTACTTATACATGGCATAGTAGCCTTCTCCTGTCCCTGCAGGAACGTGGAGTGCAGTGGTGTGCTCCATCTGCCCTGGCCTCTGATGGGAAGAAGGGGAGGGGGCTGCCACTCTACCACCTGTCCCCCCTCAACCCACTGCCCCCCATCCCTGCACTCAGTGGCTATATAGCCCGTCCTCCGTGAGGTGCTAGTTGAGCTGCTCCACCAGCATGCTGATTTGGCATCATTCATGGTGCATCTCCGAGTCTCTGATTTGGCCTTCCGTTTCTCCAGAAGATGCTGGGGCTGTACAACCAAGCGAGGGGGAGACTTTCCTGGATGAATTCTGACAACAGCCACTTCTACTTAAGAGATCTATATAAAAATGCCAAAATTTACTGTCTGGCATCGTCTTTCAACCTTTCAGGAGAAAATAGCTTTCTAGAACTTTCGTCTCGTCACATAACTGCCTTTGGGCTGGATAAGTGTTGTCTAATGCTGAGCCTGTCAAAAGCAGTACAGGAAAGCCACAATATCCCCAAGCTGTCTACTTTAAGCCTGGGTAATTTTATCACGAGTCTTTAAGAAATTATAGAAGAATTACAGAATCACAGAATAATTTAGGTTGGGTGTGACCTCAGGAGATCATCTGAGCCAATCCCCTGCTCAGAGCTGCGCTAACTTAGACCACATTAATCAGGGATGTGTTTGGTTGGGTTTTGAATATCTTAAAAGAATGGAGACTCCACAGCCTCTCTGGATACCTGGTCCAGTGTTTGTTCATCCTAGTGGTGATTTTTTTTCCTAATGACTAATTGGATTTTCTTTTGTTACAACTCATGTCCGCTGCCTGGATAAACTTGCTGGACGAAAGACCTTCATGCAATGTGACATCAGGCTCCGTTTGCTGTGTCTGTACCAGTGAAATTAGAAGTTCTTTAACAGTAGGGCTACTTTGACTATTTGAAATCAGTTGTTGGTCTCAGTCCAGTAATGGCACCTGTGTCATGGAGCTGCCAAGGTCATTTGAACAGCTTGTCAACCTTTCTAGCAGACTGAACAAAGAAGATAAAGGCTGAAAGGACAGACACCACCATCTTCTTCATGCCCAATAGAGCTCTTTCCAGGCAGACTGAAAGGATACATGCCAGCAGCCACCAGTGCCGTGCTGGTGTCTGCCCTGAGTTTTATCTCTTGCTAAGGAGAGAGGTGCCTTTTGCCAGTGCAGTCATTGCAGCACCTTCTGTGAGCACCAGAGGCTGGCTCTCACCACTCACCAAGCTCCAGTGACTGCTGCCAAACTGGTGCTCCGTGACATGGCCCGTTCTCCCAGCCCATCTGTCTCCTCCATCAGGCCCAACTCTAGCCCTAAGTTAGCACAACGTTGGCAATACGCTCCCTGTCCCATCACACACACCTCTGTGCAGTGAAAGGAACAGAACAGTTGCAGTCCCGGTGTGAAACCCATCTACCCACCAGCCCACCTTCTGCAGAGTGCGGGTATTCACGTTTGCTCTTCTGAGGAGTGCCAGGAATAACACGCCATCGGATCTTGGCCCATTTTAACTATTGCACACACTTCGTCTTGCAGATCATTGTAGGGTGGACCTGCCTTGGCTGAAAATTCATCCCAATATTTTCACCTTAACCATCTGGACACATGGGCTGCCTACAGACTCCCCTGCGACAGCTGTCAGTGCAGAGTCTGAGGTCCAGCTGTGTTCAAACCTCGTCATACTTTATTTTGCCATGACGGAATTGGTTCTTATTTCTTTGGCTTTTCACTTCCTTATTCCTTATGATGACAAGAGATCCTGTAATGATGCAAAGCAGGAAACACAAGGGATGGGACACTCTAATCATGGTAACATAGTTTTATAAAATAAAACAGTCTGTAGGAAATATTCAAGGGATATGAGAAGGTAGTGTGCAGCAGGCACACGGGGACATTGTTGCTGAGTAAATATTGGGTGTCTATGCAGAAAAAGGTGAATCCAGCAGAGATAACCTTCTTATCCAGAATAAATTGAGGCTGAGCAGAGATATTTTCATCTATTCATCTATAAAGCTCTCATCTATAAGGATCCTGGACAGTTGCTTAGGGCAAGCTCTGAAAGCACAGGCTTTTTGTACTGAAGGTGCAGGATGTCTCTCTGCTGCTTACCCTTCACAGAAGAATCCTTCACTTCTGGATCCTTTTAAAAACCTCTCTGGGTAGGCATCTTTGGGGTCTAATACTACTTGATTTGTATTCATCACTGAGGACTGAGACAGACAGAAAGTGTCCTTGATTTCAGACATTCCTGTTGTCATAGACCTGTATGAGAGTGAGAGACCTGTATGAGAGTATGAGTGGACTGAGAGAGAGTGCTGCTGCCATGTCAACCTTCAATCCACAGAAATGATCAGAGCTATTTTTCTCTCAGTAAGAAATATCTTCTTGGGGGTTGGGAAATTTTCTCCCCTTACCCTGTTTTGTGACACAAGGGAGGACAAGGTAAGTTTCTCAAGTGTGGGTTTTGGGTTTTTTGGTTGTTTGGGTTTTTTTGGTTTGGTTTTTTTTTGTTGTTTTTTTTTTAAAAAAAACTTATCTGACAGCTAAATATATGGCTAATCTTGCTTGATAGTTGCCAGAGTTGTCTTCTAGTTCTATACTTTAGCTAATGCTTTTCTGCCTCTTCCCTTTCCCACCCTCTGTACTTAATGTCCCAGGGTCAAGTCTAAAACTTGACTAAGTTTAAAATGGAGACCAAACCTTATATGCTAATTATCAGTAGAGATGGACAGTCCTCAGGGCATCAAGGGCATCAGAGCACTGTTTTCACTGAAATGCTTCTTGTGTTAGGGAAGGGAAGAAAAACACGATGGTTGCCCGTGTCTTGGCTGGGGTTTTTAGCTAAAGGCCTCCTGCATGCTTCTGAAACACTGAAGAGCATTCTGGACGTCTTGGCCATGCTGCCAGACCTTGGCTCCTACATAACTGGTCTGACTTCCAGCACACTTGGAACATACGCTGACTTCAAGGGTGTTGGTAGGTTGAAAATCCAGCTGCACTTCTGAAGCTTAAACACAGTCTCGGGAATCCAGCTTAAGCTTTGATTTTTTTTGGAAAAGTATGCCTTTAGTCAACAAAGTGATACAGGACTTGGCCTGGCTTTCCTTCAAAAGCTGGGAGCGCGTTATACAATTCATGCAGCCTCTGCTCTGCTGCGAGCCTGCCTTCAGAAGGCCGTGGTTTTCTTAGACAAATGGAGCCTTATCTAATTAGTTATTTATATATCAACAGTCCCCATAGAGTGCTGAACACTGCAAAATTATATCATAGGTGCAAGGAGGAAATTAAGCTTCGTGCTTTGAAATGGAAGAAGGCATTAACAGTCCTGGCAATTACTTGTTTATTGCTGTGTCCCTTCACATCGGCGCTCTTTGTGATGTTGTTTGACCCCCAGGCTGAGTTCTGGAAAATAAGCGCAAAAACCCCAACTCTGCATTTTTTTTAGAGGCTGATACCTTCCAGCTACTCACAGGACCCCCTTAGCCCCCTTTGCAATAGAGGTGCAGCCCCCCTAAGCCAA
>JAHREE010000122.1:1799705-2028441 GCA_033628505.1 Tringa tobata
TTCACAAATGCTAGTTAAAAGACATATAAATTCTTAATTTGAATTAGATCAAGGTAGCAAGATGATGCAAAAGGCAAAAGGAATTTTTTTTCTTAAGTCTCATTACTAGAAATATGTCCTAGTAGTAATGGTTTCGCTTAATGGTACTTACCTGAAGGCAGTCATGGCAGAGGTCTTGTTGTGCAGTGTGTTATGTGTAGAAAATCATAGTCTCAGTCTTCAAGTACACGCAATGAGCAAAACAAAGGAAGCAGGAAAAAGGGCGGCGTGAATCTTCTTTTCCTCTCAAGAGAGTGGAAAAGCCAGCTCGCTGCATGACCATCCTTCCTCAGATCGTTTCTTCTGGATAGTTTGTGGGGAAAGTAGTCTTTGAGGTGGGTGGGTGAAAGCTGCATCTGTGAATGTTGAAAGGGATTTTGCTGATGGTAAAGGGACAAGTGGGAGAGGGCAAACATGGGCTTCTGGGAGAAATGGAGGTTCAGGCGACTGAGGATGCTCCTGCTGATGGAGTGACAGTAACCTTCTCTAAATGAGATGATGTGGCAGGATTTGTATCCCAAGGGGTTTTGAGAGATAGGGCAGAAAGCAGGTATTTGATGTGGTGGAAGGTGAAATCAAGTATAGTAAAAATGGTCCTAGAAGCAATATTTCTTATATTTATTATTTTTTGTGCTTGTGCTGGTCATGATGTCAAAGGAAAGGATGGCAATGTTTCCTGAACAGTTGCCAGAGAGGAAGAGGCAGTACCAGTCAAGAGTGTGGAAGAGGTGAAAATTAGGTAGGATGAGGGGAAATGATTTTGGAGTTACTCAGAAAGAAGCAATAACTGTAAGAGGTGGCCTGAATATCAGGTTTAGGTGGAAGGGACAAGCAGAAGATGAAAACAGGACGGAGGCCAGAGACACACATCACATGCTGCTCCTGCCATGATGGGGAAAAAGCAGAGATGCTAAAAGACATAGCACTTTGCTTAAATCCTTTGCAACTGGAAAGTGAAGAACGAAGCTAAAGCTCGGTGGAATGGGTCCCGAACTACTGAAGCACTATGTGTTTAAAAATATAACACCACCACCCCCAAGCTTTTCTTTCTAAGTAGCATCTATTTATCTTTGCATACCTCTCAGCTTGCACAGTGAGGTTACCACCAGTCAGCCTCTCTGCCTGGTTGCAAGCACTTCTTACATCAGCTGCCCTGCATTTCATGCAAGTCCCTCTGCCAGGTTGTGCCAGGCACACTGGTGGCACTCCAGGGACGGGCCAGCTCTTCAGTGTGGCCTGACAAGCTTCAAAAATGTTGTGTCTCTTTGCCCCTGATTGATTTATAGTGCCTGGGCTGTGTCGTGCTCAGGTTATATTTTGTTTATAATTTCATTGCCCATTTCTATTCAACAACCTCAGGTTCTTCCCATTTAAACTGCTCCTTGTCTTTTAAATTTCTTTGCTCAGAACATTGTTTAAAGTACAGCTTTGGTTATCTTCCTTTTTTTGATACCCTTTCTGTTTCTGCCATAGTGTGACTTGTGACAGAGTTTACACAATATAATGAGGGTTATCATTTGGGTGATTCAATTGCTATGTTTAAACACCCTGTTTGAGCTTATTACCATTGGAACAAACTGTGCGGTTGCTGACATTTTCACAATGGATCCTGTAAAATTGCCTAGTCCTCCTGGGTTTCTGGTTCTTCTCAGCCTGTGGACTAGGGATTACGTGTTCAGAACACACATTTAGTTGCAGGTGGAATAAGGACATTATTCCGTCTCTCACGGCCTTAAGAGAACTTGCCCAGGAATGAGAAATGCTCTTGAAAAAGCCTTGCCTTGCAGGGGCTGAGGTTGTGGCGTGGAATGATCAGCACGCAAGCTATGGCACATGGTGTGCAGTACACGCCATTACCTGCTCCACGTCTTAAATTACAGAGCGGAAATCAGTCTCGTAATCAGCCCCTGATTATGCTATTTGCTGTTGTTACGCACTGAAGGAGGAGAGCATCTGCTTCTTCTTTTTAAACACTTGTTTATGAAGCAAGTCTTCCTGCCAAGAGTATAAGTGAAGGACTGCTTGTATCCTGGCAAGAGAAAACTGGACTGGGAGATTTATCTAAGGTTTGTGCGAGGTGTGGGATCCTCCTGGAGATGGGATGGGGGAATATGGATCCATGGCCAGCCCCCTGGGGAAGGGGCTGTCCTCCAGCCTCCCACAAGTTCAGAGAAGCTTTCATCTGCTTTGCAGCCCTTCTTCTGCAGGGGCTTTTTGCTGTGGAGCAGTGAACGCTGGCTCCATCAGCACCAGCTGATGGTTCTGCAGGTTTTGGCTACCTTGCTGTTTGTCCTTACTAAGGAACCTTTTTACTGTGGTTTTCTTGCTCAAGTTCTGCCCCTTTGGGGACAGCCCTTTGACTTCCAGTAGTAATCTGCTGGGTGTCCAGGGTCTTTGAGTTGAAAAAGCAAAGTTGATGCTTCCTTCTTTGTACTCTCCACGTCCCTTTTCCCAGCAGTAGTGGAAAGCCCATGAACCTGGCAAGAAGGAATGAACCATCCACTTCAACAGCTTCAATCTGCACTTTCTTTCTGGTAAAACAAGCCCGGGCAAGGGCATTATGAGCTCTTTTCTTCACAGTGCAACAGTCTCACTGTTTTTGTATTATTCAGTTGGATTTTAAAAGCAATTGAGCCTCTCCTTGGAGCATTAACAGTTGTTTGGGATTTCACTTTAAAAAAATAATGGAATAATGGCAAGCTAGAACATCCAAATAACTTCTAAATTAGCGCGAGTGGTGCCAAGCATATCAGCGCTAAGCCAAAAATCCAGAGCCTTGGACAACGATCGTACAGCTAGCTGATGTATATTCATTAATTGGTATGGGAGTTGGGAGGGAACAATGCACAAATGGAAGTGAATTTTTGTTTTCAGTTTATGTATACACATATTAAAATGGGGCTGGTTTTGTTTCATTGTTAAATTCCAGATTTTTTTTCAAAAACACACTCTTAGTCCCAGCAAACAGTTGGAGAAACAATAGCTAATTTAATTTATCATCTTTTGCGTGCACAGCTGTGGACGGGAAGGAAAGCCCTGTTTTGGCATCAAAGACATTCACGATTGAGCTTTGCTAGCTTTAAGCCATTTTAAGAAGAATGCTTGGTTACTGCTAATCTCTGTGCGAGGAAATTCGGAGCTCCTCGAAAGCTGGAAAGGCTGAGTTCACAGCTCAAAGTCTGTTCCAACCTTGGGGCTGGCTGCCTGTGTGTTGTCCTCTCCGTTGCTTAGCACTGCCTGTCTTTCACAACATTTAATTCACAGGCTTGCAAGACCACGTGGAGAGCAGGTTACAAATAGCAACTTGCAGGGGAAGAGTCAGCCTCAAGAGGGTTTCCCCTACTTTCTGAAAGCCGTCACTGAACGGTGACACTAACTTCTCATCTAGCAGTTGTCCCTCTCCTCTGATCTTCAAGATAAAGCCACCCAACTGAATGCCTTTCTGGACATCCTTTTGCTACTAATCTTAGGTTAAGGGATAAAGGGATAAAAAAGGAATAGTGTGTGATTTGTCACTCATTAACTGACTGGTGGCTCATCTTGCGTTTATGCTCTTAATTTGAAGTTCACCATAAATCATCGAATCCAGGTGAACTCAGCAAAATGCAGGTACTATCCTGTAAGCTGGCCGCCAGCCTGCATCAGTGCATGCATAGAAGTGCTGGTGGCTTGTTCTCTACTTTTTCATGATTTTTCTATTCAGGAAAGTGTAAGAGGTGGAAATGGGAGTGATTCCTATTTCTGCAGCCCTTGTTTGGGGGATGTTGCAGGAAGAAACCCCTCCATGGGTTTCTATGGCAGGGAAGCTGGAACCAGATGATCTTTAAGGACCCTTCCAGCCCAAACCATTTTATGAGTCTATGATTCTATGAAAAATCCTGTTCCCAAACCACCCCCAATCCTGTCAGTTGGGAGTACAATGCTTTTCACAGGGGCACCAGAGAGTGCAGAGGGGAGGGGGAAAATTTATCCATAAAGGGGCATCTCCATTTCTGGTATGGAGCACCGGGATGCCCAGTGCACAGCAGAGACAGGAGAAGGAAAGGAAGGGATATGAGGGAAGGTAACGTGCTTTGGTGTGATCATGCAGCTAGTCGACAACCCTGGTATATATGTCCTGTTTTCTGGCAGGCTGTCACGCATTACACGTTTACAACAGCCTTTTCAGGGAAAGGGGGTTTAAATGTCAGTCTGTCACATTTAGGGGTAATGGCTTTAAACTAAATGAGGGAAGATTTAAACTAGATATAAGGAAGAAATTTTTTACAATAAGGGTAGTGAGACACTGGAACAGGTTGCCCAGAGAGATGGTAGATGTGCCGTCACTGGAGACATTCAAAGTCTGGTTGGACAAGGCCCTGAGCAACCTGATGTAGTTGAAGATCTCCCTGCTCATTGCAGGGGAATTGGACTAGATGACCCTTAAAGATCCCTTCCAACCCAAACTATTCTATGATTCTACGATTTGCTCGATGTGTGGCTATAGGGCTAGGTGATGATTTCCACAGCAGTGCAGCTCAGGGCGCAGTGCTGGCACCCACCCCTCAGGACACATTTGGGGAGACCCGGGCAGCACACATCCCCTGTGGGAGCACCGAGTACAAGCCCCTGATCTGCTGGAAGCCAGGACTGTGGGTAGGTAATGGAATTTGCTGGCTGGGAGAGGTACTTCCTGCCAGTGTGTTTACACAGCTTTGGCAGGGCCAAATACTGCCGTATTTAAACTGCTCATCGATCCGAGCGTGCGGGCTCCCACCCTGCTCCCTTGCAGCCTGGCCCCAGCTGAGTGCTGCGAGGATGCCATCAGTGAGGATGCCATCGCTGGGGATGCCACCTGCGGGGATGCCGCTCGCAGCAGCGCCTTGGCCAGCACTGGCTGTCCCTGCAGACCTGGGAAACCTCTGGCAGTGGCTTCGAGAAGGACACACGGCAGCTCAAACAAGGAACAGATGCGGGGCATGCTGAGCGGTCCTTGAAAGCACTAGTCCACAACGGAGTAGCAATAGTGGTACAAAAATGAGCAGGAACAGGTTTGGATGCTGAGGGTTGGTGATGAGAGAAACACAAGCATGAATTTCCTGCTGATTTTTTGCTGCTTTGAATATTACTGAAGCCTCTTGCATGCTGCCACAAAAGGAGATGTTCAGTTTCTAGGAAGCACAAACGACCAACCATGCTCAGTCTAAACTGTGCTTAGGCTTTTACCACTGCATGCTTTGGAAAGTAAGCATTACACCCAGCTAAAAACTGCACCTGGCTAAAGGCTGAGTGAAATAAATGCTGAAGTGACTATTTAAGCCTGGAAATCCATGTCAGGGTCGGGATCCTGAAGGTGTGTTTGTGCTGTCTGCAGGTAGCTTCGTCCGAGCTTGCTTCACTTTAGAGCCTACATCTGTTAGCCAAAATTACTGTGATATGAACAGCAAAAAGTAATTGTGTTGTATGGGACAAAGCTGGCTAGAATTGAAAAACTGAGTGAGGGAATTGCAAATTGTCTTTCAAAGTGTTTTCATCATAAGTGGAGACCTTTTGAAGAAAAAACAAAACAACAAACGCTTGACATTTTGGGCTATTCTCTTTTAACATCCTAGAAAGGATTCCTGCTAAAAAGGTTCCCAGAGCCGTGTCCAGATCTCCTTTCAGTGATACTAGTCCAGGCTTTAAAGAAGAACAGACAAGTTCTTTCTTAATTGTTTTTTAATTGCGATCTCCTTTTAAATTGTTTTAAAAGCTGCATTGTTTGTGGTAAAGAGGACCACTTCTTCTATTCCCACCCAGGGAACGGCAGCACGATGTGAAGATGCAAGAAAACAGAATATTGTATTCCAGTACAATGTGTCCATTAGCAAGGGATGGGAGTCAGTAGTTTGCCCTTGAGATTTGCAAAAAAAAAAAAAAAAGAATAAAAAAAAATGGAGAGGAGAAACCAAGCCCTGGGCACCGTGGGTGCTCCAGCATTTGCCGTACGGCCTGTCTGCAGTGCAGGCTGTGCCACAGGCACACTGTGCCCCAGAGCGTCCCTTCACCTCCTGGATTAGCCAGTATCTCTTGGTGCACCGAATTTATCTGCCCTTCTGTGGCAGAGGGTTGTGGGGAGGCACTGGGGAATTATTGCCGTGGGCATAACAGCTCTGCAAAATAAGCAGATTTCCAGCCCGTGCAAAAGCGGAGCTCATTTTAATTTCAATATTCAACCGTGCAGGTAAAATATGTTAGTAGGGCTGGCCATGCTTAGCGCATGGAGGGGGCCAGGTAGGAGGAACCTGTCTCCTTAAGCTTTCTGCAGGTGTTCAGAAGCTTTTCCTCAATGTTTTCCCTTTATCCTAATGCAAAAAGTATCCAGAGTGCCAAAAACTTTCAAGGTCTCTCTGCACAAGACTCTACATGTTAGAGTTCATTCTTACAAAGAGAAAAATCCCATTTAAAAATTGCCAGGAGCTCAGATTGCCCTATCACAATATTCAGAAACAGAATTGTGGTTTTTTCCCCTAGAGCTTTCTACCCTTGTGCTACTTTTTGCTACTCAGCAAACAAAGCGCTATTTTATTCTGGGCTCTTACTATCAGAAGGAAACCCAAACTTGTGATTAAAGTGCTGGGGCATGTGTTTGTGCCTCTTCACTACATGCTGCTGTACCTGAAATCCTTTGCCCCCAAAACTCTTAATTGAAAGGACAACCCCGCAAAAGAGCAGAGGAAAGGAAGTTAGATTTTTTCAGGGAAATGAAGTTTCCAAGACAACGCTCAATTACATATATCATGCAAACAAAGAAGTGGTGGTTTCAAAGCACAGTGCTCATGTGCTTACTTTACTGGGGCCTCAGCAACTTTTACCAGCAGCTAAAATGCTATCCAGGAAATTTGGAAGAGGATTTTACCCACAGAGGAATCCCTTCTGTATACGTGAGTCTGTATCCTCCTAGCAGGAGGATACATGCGTAATTAATGTCTGGAGGAGCCTGGGGTACACATGTGGTCCCTCACCAAGTGGTTGGCCTGGCCTAAGGAGGGGCATGTGGTGTGCAGCTGGGCTGTGTGACAATCTCTAAAGGATATTTGAATATTGTTATCCTTCATTGTCTGTATCTGGTTTTGTTCTGATTTCATATTCACAGTTATCCATCTCCTCGATCAGTCGTTGCATTTGCACCTTCAGAACATCTTGGCCTGACTCAAATATAATATGAAACTGCTGGACCAATAGTCTCCTTTTTTCAGGCTCCCATTTGATCCCGGACTCTGTCTATGCTTACCTAGTTTTTAATCTAAGTTTTATCCTGCTGCCATCTAGAAAATGCTTCTTTGCCTGCAATGCAGTTTTTCTAATCTGCCTGTCACTTCCTGAGCCAATCTTCAACAAATTACTCATTTTTTTCTTCTTGTAGCTATTGGATATAGCACCAATTTAAGCTGCTTTTGCCCATATCTTTTTGTGTGTGTGAAATGGACAGCTTGTGTAGTCTGTGCAAAACCATTTTAATAGGTTTGTGCCACACTGTGAAAAACACATGAGAATGTACTTTTAAAACTGAACCAAATAAAGCTAAAACTTCTGGTTAAAGCAATAATTTACCTTTGCTGCTCTGCAGTTATACTGATTCATCTACTGAAACACAGATCAAAAATAATGTTCTGGTCCTTAGAGCCTCAGTTGTATTGGGATTTTTGCATATGGTAAGAGGAAACGATTATTACATCTGATAAATGTCATATCTGTAGCTTGGTATAGAAGAGTGTTGTATTCATACCAGTTCTCTTCAGGGAGAAGAATAAAACAAGCAAAAATCCCATATTGCTTTATTTTTCATTCAGTTGCATCATTGGTATTTATACCAATGCCTTAAGCTTATCTCAAAGTCACTTTTATTAAAGTCACTTTTGAGATCACCCTAATAAATGTCAGTTGTTTTGTTTACCCTTCTTCTGAAGCAAAAGTTAGTTGTGATGAGCATGAAAGTTGTATAAGTCCGTGAGCATAAGCAAAAGGTTGACTGGTGGGTATTTTTATCAACGGCCATGGAAAGGTTTGCTATTGAATGAGGTTTAAGAAAAATAATATGAAAATTAAATTTCACACAAAAAGCATCCAATGAGTAGGAAACAAACATTTGCCCTTGGGAGTTTCTTTCTTGGAAAGATCCTTGCAGCCAACCCGAGCTCTTTTTTCTCTGTTGCACTATTGCCAATGCAATACAGCAATACTCTACAGATGACAAGAGTGTTTTTTTTTTAAAAGCAGGGTTGTTATCTTGTATGATGGTGGTGCACATTTCCAGGTTTTTCCTGGAATTTTCCACATTTTCCCAGGGTGCACATTTCCAGGTTTTTCCATCTCTCGCGAGGACGGTGGTTTCCTTGCTTTTCCAACAGCCCCAGCAGGAGCAGCGTGGTGGCTTCCCAGGGCGTTCGTCTGTGCCAAAGAGGGAGTGGAGCCACCTTGGTTTACAGCCCCAGGTGGCTGCTGAGACCAGGCCAGCCTGTCTTCGCAGTCTTTCGGGGCTTCTAGTTATGCAAGGAGCTCCCTTTGAGTGTTGTTTGCACAAGGCTTTGCATGCATCTGCTGTTGGCTTTGAGGAAGAGCACTGAGTTTTTCAGATGGAATTGGAGAGCCCTTTGCACAGCTCCCATGGCCGGGCTGCTGAGGGGCCAGGTTCTGCCCAGCGTCTCAGATGGGAAGAGCATCCCTGTTCCCATGGCACGACCATCCTGAGCCGGCCCACCAGACAGCCTTGAGCTCTGCTGGAGGACTGTCCTTTGATATCTTGGTTATAAAAAGCATATTAAACCCGCTGAAAGGGAGGCATTGTTTGCTTATGGGGCTGAGGTAAGCTTGTTAAGGCTTCAAGTTCCCGTGTAAGGCAGCAGGATGATAGCTTTTCACTGGGATTGGATTTAAGTCACGTATGTATGCAAATCCAAACCTTTGCAGCAAGCTCCTGTTTTCATTTTTGATGTCAAAGGTGATTGGCCTGATTCCAATAGGGGGAACAATTTTAAATAATCTTTCCTATCTATTAACAAACAGCAAGTATAATTCCTTGAGCTCCAGCTCCTCGTACAAATAACAGGGCTCCGTATCAATCATACATACAGCTGCTACTTGTGTTCCCTCTGAACACAAGAACACAAAATGAGTTCTCACAGCAAAGAACACATAGTTCTGCACGCCTTTTAATAAAAAGCAGGGTCCATTTGTGGACGTTCTACTTCAAAGTTTGTGAGAGAGACAGACCTTATCTGCTGCTATTTTGCCCCAAAATAGCATTACAGAGTCACTCTGGTGGGGAAGTCATCTCACCCAGCCAGCTGCTGTGATGGGCTTCATTCTGGGCAGGCTTTCAACTGATCGTACCGTGGGTGTGGAAGATGGTGACCTGCCACAGCTGAGTAATTCTTATTTTACAGCATGGGCTGGAGCCCAGAGGGTGAAAGTCTGAGCAAGTCAGGTTGTTACTTCCTGGTCTCCACAACTGTTTTTTCCATGATGAAAATGAAGCCTGCTGGCAGGCACGGGAAGGAAAATGTGCACTGCTTGTTGCCATGCTTTCCCCACCCTGTATCAAGGTATAAGCATCCCCAAGGTCTCTCCCACAAACACCATGCAGTTGTAAAATGAGCACAAACAGAAAAAAAACAGCACAATGACTGGAGGTTTCTGGTAGTGTTAGGATACAAAAGAGAGAACAGTTTCATGAGACCAAGATGGACCCACTTAGGCTCCTATTTCTGTTGAGCTAACTGTAAACTGGCAGACTTCATACCCTGTACTTTATATACAACTCCCTGAGCTACTCCGTTCAGGGCCCTGAAGCCTGAAATGGGAGTGATTGGATATAAGGTTATGTGCCTGTCAGCCTGGCCTCCCCCAGCTGAGCCTTGTCAGTGAATGCATTGGATTTCTCTACATTTGTGAATTCCAGAAGGGAGACTGCCGGCCGTCGGCTGTAAATGTGGGAAACTACTTATCCCTAAGATGGTAACAAGGCAAACTGGCACCATTTTATTTTTTTATTTTTTTTGCTAGCAGGATTATCTACCCTCATCAATCACATCTCATACTTGCAAACTAAATTAACAGTTTTCCATGTCAAATGAGTTTCTGTTGCCCAAGCTCAGCTGTGATCGCAAAGAAACAATGGAAATGTTTGCACACATAAACACCAGGCACCTAGGCAACAAAATAGAGGAACCTGACCTGCTTGTGCAGGATGTGAAACCAGCTACTGCAGGGAGGCCAGGGACATGGTGGAACAGCTACAGTCACTAGAACACACGTATTCAAGGGTAGGTATTGCTCAGAAATGGAGGTGTAGAGGTAGAAGTAGTGGCTGCCAATGAATGTCAGGGATATGAGAGGGGAAGGAGCAAGGGATGCTGTAGCTAATAGAAAGCTGATTGTGATCCAAGTCATTTGCAGGAAGGAAGCAAAACCTCTGTTGGGATAGGGCTGAGAACTTGCTAAAGCAATTCCTTTCCTCTCTCAGCCATCACACAATTAAACCTACAGTCTTAAAGCTTCCTCAGCCACCATTCCTTCTCCTTTCCCCTCCCTTGCTGCCTCATGAATCTCCACTTGAACTCATCTGTCCAGGTCTCTTATTAGATTTCTCCATGTCTTTCATTCCTCAGACTGAGCAGCCTCTCATTGCAGCCTGCAGGTTATAAATAATGCATCGGGAAGCTTCACTTTTTGTTTGCAAAATGTTTGAGCTGGCTGGCAGTGTCTGCGTTTCCTGTGGTTGGTGTAATTGTCCAGTTTGTTAAAAAATATGCCCAACCTTGATATTTCAGGAAGGCAAATCTTGGGAGGTAGCTCCAGAGAGAATGGGATATCATCTCTGCTGAATCAAAATGATGTTTTCCTTGTGAGAGCGGCAAAGCCTGGCTTTTACTGGAGGCCTCTAGTGCCAGCATCCCTGTGGCTATCCATGTACCCATCCTTCTTCATGGCATTGCCAGCACTGGTGCAGGGTCTCATCATGCCAGGCCAGGTGTGTCTTATGCCCTGAGAGGGAGTGTCCTGCAAGGGCTGCTGCAGAAGGAGCTTGGCCACCACCTTGAGCAAGTTCTGTGGCCTTCCTTGTGCTCCATGAAGGACAGACCGGAGCTGATGGGGGTCATAGCACCCAGCCTCACAGATGGGCTGAGGATTTTTATCCTAATATTTATATGCTTTTCCATGGTTGAAAGGAGTCTCAGCTCATATGAAGGGGTAGAAAGAACATTTGGTAATTGGAAATCTTCCAGGCTTGGAATAACTGAGGGACTAAGGCATTCGAAACACATATCCCTGGGAGATTATACAGATTGATAATGGTTAAATCCTTCCTGTTTGGAACCAGATAGATGGCATTACATCTAGTGTGCCTCATTTGCCCTAACACCCTCTGGAAGTCCCTAATGCATAAAAGTTACCTGCCAGGCTCCACATCCATCTGGCAGGACCATTTCTTAGGTCCAAGACTGGCCAAGGCGTGTTTTCTGTGTTAGTGTAAGAAAGTCCACACAAATCCCTTTCTTGATTTAGATTATATTGCTGTAGTTGAAGGTTCAGTATTTAAAAGAAAAATTGATGGAATACATTATTCATCTAATATTAGAGAACATAAAACTTCTAGGAGTTAAGCCAGGAGGCCAGTAAGAACCAAGGAGCACTGTATGTTACGAAGAATAATAATGTGCCTGTGTTAAGTGTCTGTATGATGCAGGGTAAATGAGTGGTTTTAAAATGTCTTAGTATAGATTGAATTGAGATGAATCACCTTAATTTTCAAGGACAGCCTGTCTCTGGCATGGAAAAAGCCAGCCAGTACATCCAAATGCAGGAACGTGGGAGTTTGTGTATTCAAGTCTTCACCAGGGACTGCTCCGAACAGGATGCTTTTTATGTCTCAGCTGTAGTGATGAAATGGAATTAAAAGGTCAAAATATTCAGCAGTTTCATGAACAATGGCCCCGGTTCTTGTCTTTCTTGCAGTGGCCCCATGGAGAGCTGCCCAAATCAGCCTTTGTCCAGGAGGCTCAAGTGCTTGGGAAAGTGGGTGAAGCATCAGTTACCTTGTGCCAAGCTTTGTGTTTCCCTGGGCACTCTGGTACCAGGATCTGCTTTTTGTTGGCAATGGAGATGGGGGGGTGGGAGGGACTGGAGGCTGCAAGGTGAGTGCACTGAGGAAAGAGAACTGTGAATGCCTTGCTGTGCCATGGGTGAGAACTGTAGATGTCTACTGAACTATAGTTAAGCGATCACCATCTCAGCCTTTGCTCAAAATGTCTTGATCAGCCTCCAATTATTGCTTCAGTGCAAGACTTCCTGCTCGAGAGAGACCGTGGAGGCACAGCAGCACTGCATAGGGCTCAGCTGTTGCTTCTGTCCTCCTGCGAGGTGTTACTGCTCTCTGAGCGGGACTTCTTGCTACAAATGATGGATTAAGTCAAAATGGTATTGCTAACTTAGCTTCCTCTGCCAACAGCTTTGAATGAGCTGATCAGAGATTCCCAGTGCCTCTACTGACAGGATCTGGCAAGATTTGATCATTAGCTCAGTTTTTCCCTTGTCAGGAAACTCAGAGGTGCGTCCCACCAGACCCGCTCTGTCACAGCTCCTGCTGAGTGTTCACATGGCAGCTGTGGTTTGGCTGCTGTGCCATCAGTATGCTGGTGACATTCTGCTCTCTGACTTTTTTTCAGCAGATCCAGATGGTCTAATCTCCTTTTTTCCCCTGAACCTGGCTGATACAGAGGGCTGGATGAGAATCAGCTGGCAGGCAATCTGGCAAGAGGGGGTGCAAGGTGCGAGGAGATGGGCAAGAGGAGCAAGAGATGTGATTACAAGTTGTGACTGCACTGTTATAGCCTGACTGTGCCCACCTTTGCCAAGGAGTTTGGCCGTTTTTGAGTGTTTCCAGAATCCACTGGCTCTCAGTTTCCCACTCTTCCAACACAGCACCTGACACAACAGGATGGACCCTGATTTTTCGTGGTCTCACCTTCAGGTTAGAATATCGCAAGGTGCTGGCAGCTGCCTGTGACAAGCCTGAGGAGGCTTCCTCTGGGAGAGAATCTGGGGTCTGCATGGCCATGCAGAGGGCACCAGCAATATCTCACTTATTTCTATCTGCTTTTGGGATTTGTTCTACCTAATCTACCTCCATTATGAGATTTGGGCAGTTCCAAGTAACGATTTTGAGCACTCACTAACCTAAGCCTGTGACCTGGATACAAACATGGCAGGCTGATATTTAAATCGGACTGTTCTGTAGAAAGCCTGTATTTGGCAGCACCACCTTGCTTCATCATTTTGTTTATTTATTTGGGTTTGGGGGTTTTTTCCCACCCCCCTCCCTTTTTTTTTTTAAATTACCTAACTTTTGTTTTAGGGAAGCAAGAATGAAAATAAATGCTTGGAAACTCAGAGTTTCTGCTTAAACATTCAGAAAGTAGATTGAATTAATTTTCATATTTGTGGAGATCTTATCTAAAGAAGATAAGCATTTAAAACCAACAAAAGGTTGCCTTTAATATGAAATTATATATCTATGTATGCAGTTTATATAGATATATGCAGTTTATACAGATATATAAAATTAGGCTTTTCTGACCTGCTAGTAATCTTGAGTAAAGTGGCATCTGAATTAAAAGGGGATGAACGATGACAGCACAGTGGACAAAGTCTGCTGAGATGATGATCAGCAAAAACCTCCCATGTGAGGGAATTTCTATACTGTCTAGCTTAAATGTTCTGAATTGCCTAAATGCATATTTAAACTACCCTGAAGCAGATAAGGTGATTGTCTTCCCTCAGTGATCATTTCCAAGAGCCACTGGTAGAGCATTTCATATCAGTGATACCTCCAATCTGTACCTTTTTCCTGGTGTCCCACTTCAGTTTACCTTCCAAAGACGGGTATTTTAGATCACACTTCTGATTTAATGTTGATAAACACTAGCTGGTAAGTTGGATCGATGTACAAAGAGGAGTTTGCTGCAGTGGGGCTTAACAAGGTGGTGTAGGGCAATCTATTTATTCAATTTATAGTGCTATAGTGGTAGAAATACACACTGTAGCTACTGGCTTATTCTGAATACAAATAATACGTATTTGTCACTTCCAGTACTGAGAGAACCTGAGTAACAGGAACCTCTATTTATCTGTAGTTTTAGCTTTCTTCATGCATCACTGATAGTGGAAATGAAACACAGGACAGAAAAGAAAAAAAAGATGAAATCTCTGCCATAAGCTTCAGTGGAGCTTTAACATACTGCAAGATGTTTCTGTAGGGATTTCCCATCTGCCTCTACCTACCAGAGTTACAGGAGCTTATCCACCCACAGCAGCCACAAAGATAGAAATGCTTTCAAGATGTAAATGCTTTCCTGAGCATTAGATCTGCTAGAGATGTCCTTTATCTAAAGATTTTAGAATTTGGAATGTTTGCTCTCCTACCTTGCAATGTGAATAAATCACTTCCATTTTCTGTACATTGTTTCCTCTACCCCCCATTAATAAAAAGGAATGAGTAGCGTTCATGACCATTTAAGAATGGATATAATATGCTATAAATTATGCATTTCTAAACAGTAAATTTTGTGCCAAAGACATTCTTCCTTCTTCTCCTCCCCACTTTTGCACCGGTAACTGGTTACACTTTGCTGCTGATTTAAAGTTTTCTTCTCCATGCCTTTTCCATCATGAATTCTGTTTTGGCTGGCCGTTGTGCAGTACAGACTTATAAAGTGCATTTCCCTATAAACTTCCAAAGAGCTGGGAGTGTGTAAATGAGTGCTTCTGTCGCGTACCCAGGGGGTGCTTTTATGGTTTGGGAAACCACCGCCTGCAGCTGAAATTCCCAAACGGTGTATTCTCAGAGCTCCCTGCAGATTGATGGCAAAGGGAGCAGAGATGTTTAATGAGCTAGAGATGCTTCAGACTCTGGAGAATGGGCTTTGGAGCAAAAATGCTCATTGTGAGGATGAGGGGCAGCAAAAGGCCTGTGCCATATTTGTAGTTTGTTTCAAGCAATCCTGCTCACCCTCCGCAAAGAGGCGAATTTCTTCCTTGTAGCTCTGTTGATTGAGTTCCAGGATCTGTAGCTTCATGGACTTCTGCTAAACTCATACAGTCATGCAGGAAAGATTTTAAAATCAGTAATAAAAACGTCGGCAAATAGTTGTAGATGAAATCAACTATTGCTCTCTGAGATAATCTCTCAGTTTGTATTTTCACGGCCTCCACAGCTCAATGCCCTGCAGAGACGTGCAAGCCAGGGCTGCGCATAAGCTTTGTCTTGCTCACAAAACTAGGACGGGGAGGGTGACTAAAACGATCCCCACGTCGCTTCACATGTCCATTTATGAGCCTAAAACACATTCTCAACGAACACTGTCAGCATTTCGTCCCTCCTTGCCTTAACCAGAGGTTTCTGTATCCCGGTCGGCTGCTGTGAGAGCCGGGGGGACGAGCGGGAACACTCGGCGCTGGTGTCAACTGGAGGTTGGCGTCACTCGGTGCTGCACGGCCGCCCGCTCTCGGGAGGAGCCGTCAGGCTGCGCTGACAGCTGCTCCGGAGCCAAGGCACCCAAAGGTTAAGGCCCAGCTTCTCCGAGGCTGCTGCCACGGCTGGGTTTCCCATGGCGTGGGGAGGGAAGGAGGGAGGGAGGGTCCCGTGGACCCGGTTTACCCTCCCGCGTCCTCCCCGAGCGAGGGCTGTCTTGGCTGCGGCGCTCTACCATATTAGGAGTGTGCGAAGCAGAGCCCAGGAGCCAGGATCAGGAACTCTCCTGTCAATCTGGAGAGCTGCTGCTATATTTAGTAACGGGCACATGGGAATAGCAGCTTAAATGTGGGAGGGGGCTGCTGGAATGCTGAAATGTGTTTGAATCCACTTGACCCTTGATGGAAACTCTCTGCGCTATCTTTAGAGGGTCTTGTACAGAAATAAATTGCATTTTCCTATTTTTGCAATAAAAAGAAAAGGCGTTCAGCTGATGTATACCTCCGCCACAATAGTTCTGATGAACAGCAATTACTGCACAGCAATATCCTTGTTAAATGTTTATTTACCCCCTTGTTTTGGTTGCATGCAAACTAATCAGCAAAAGTGTACTGCATTTAAATGCAATTACGGCAGCCATTATAATGTGAACAAGAACTTACTTGTGGGTGGCTTTTTTTTCCTTTTTTCTTATTTTCATTGTGTGTTACTTGAAGATGAGAGAAAGAGACACCTTTTGCTTTAAATGCCTAAATAAGAAAGTGAGAAAGTACTCTTAGGAGGAGGAAGACTTTCATTTGCAATTAACACGCTTGTATTCCTCTCCATAAACAAACAAGCCCCCTTGCATCTAGCAACCATAAACCAAGAGAGACCTTCCTAAATAATTAAATTAATAAAGGATTTAGTGTGGTAGCAGTCAGATGCATCTGATGAACCATATTTTGTTTTAATGGAAATATGCATCTGTTCTCCATCCAGAAAAGCAGGTTTTCTGGTTTTCAGCAAGAGCAGTGTTCTGTGGTTTTCTCTCCTCGTTTTCCAGCCAGACTGAGAGCTTTCTGTGAAGGTCAAGTGACTCCTCCGAGGTCTGGTACTGAGTCAAGAGCTAAATGTGGAACCAGGATTCCCCCAGTTCCCACTCAACTGCGAGTCACTCGACTACATAATCTCTAGGAAAAGCATGTGGGGCCGAATCACCGTCAGGAAGGCTGAGGGGGGAAATTCAGGTGAAATCCCCTTGTGGAGATTGGTTTCATCAATGCATCCAAGTAGAGGCAGAAGTTTGGCATTAATGATTCATGGAGGGGTTGATGTTTATTTTTTTGCTGAACTAGGGATAAAGGAGGGTCTAGAGAGTCCTGTGGTCTTGTTCTGGATCTTGGATGCCTGAACCTCAGCTATGTGTGCATATGACTGGATATTTTTTCTCCAGAAAAGACTGTCTGCCTTTGTTTAGCATTTGTTTAGTGACGTTGCTATCAAACTCCTCCAGGTATATACAAGATACCCCTAGTGCATACATAGTTATATATATGTATATATGTCTTGAAGGTATACACACATCAACATATGTACTTGCTTTAGAGCCCTAGTGCACTTCCTAGAGCTCTAGTACCCTTTGGCAACATTTGCCTATTTTTGTGTTTTGTTCATTCTTCAAAAAATACCTCTTAATGAGCATACAATTTGATAACAACATTGTCCAAGTAGTATTTCCATGATGACGTTGTTACACAAGCCTGGGATGCCAAGAGGCACTCCTGCTCAGCCTGCTGTGGGCAGAAACGTAAAGCCCAGGTTAGGTAATGCAAGAAAACATCCCTCCTCCTAACACATACACGATTACGGTCATTTGGAAATGACTGGAAATGACGGTAATTCCCATCCATGGTTGGAAGTGCAATTAACTCCCGCATCCAGAACTGCCACAGGAGAAGTTCCTGCTTCTTCTACAGGACTCTGTCTCTCTCTCTAGTTATGACAGATGCTCCAGCATTATGAAGGAAAGCTGGTTTTCTAGTATAAATTCCTTTCTCGGGCTTCCTCCACTGTTTACCTGGTATTTCAGGCGTATACTGCTATATTGACATGAAGTTTTTCTGAAAACCTGGAAGTAAATACAGCAAAACAAGGAGGAGACACCACAGCTTCAAAAGGAGTGATCTCAATTGCCAGCCTTTGAGTTGACTTAAGTCAGTCTCTAAGCAGTTTTTGAAAGAAGGATGTAAGAAGGGTTCTTTCATTTTCCTTTAAAAAGCAGTTGTCCACTTTATTTCTGTCTGAGCTGCTTCTGAGGAAAGAATGCAAAGAAAATCACACTTTTTTCCAAAAATTAGGGGTTTTTTTTGCCAGACAGATGCAGTGCTCTGTGAATAACGGGATGTGTATTGTGTGTGTAGATAAGCAATTATCAGTACAGTCTGTAAATATGCAATATATACTCAGAGTTTGCCCTGAAATTTTTCTTACTAATGCCAACTGAGCGTGCCTCTGTCTGGAACAAGAGTAGTGTTGTCTGACATGGGAAAGCTGTGGGGGCTGGACTGTCCTGCCTCAAAATGGAAGCTGTGATGTACTCAAGCACGCAGTAACCACTTGCCTTCTCCACCTGCGGATCTCCAACACGTGCATCACGGTGGGTCAGCAGGTGTTTAAGCTTTGGCTTATGGTAAATTAGCAAGTATCTATGTTAACAGCCAGACTTGCAGAATGACTGTACTGCAGGGGTAGGAAGTGGGCGGACAGGGGTGGTTAGTCATGCCAAAAGCTTACAGGCTGGGTCTTTGAGGTCTAGAAATAATTAGTAGCTCACGCCCATGGGTGTGTATCATAGAGATGCACTTGCATGCTGTGTGACAGGGTCAGCGCTGCTCAAAAGCCACCTCACCCCAGTGGGGGCTCACCCTTTGATGTCACTGGGTCTGGGGAGAGGGATGGATCCTGAGTAAGACCTCTCTGCCAGAACACAGTGCCGCACAGAGGATTAGTGCAGCCATATTCATGGCAGTGAAGTGCAGATTCATAGGTGCAGCCCCCGCTTTTCACCTCTTCTGTACTGCAGGGAATTTGGAAAACAATATCTCAAAGCAGCAGCTATGCTATGTAAGAACAAATGCTTAAAACTACCTATAAGCAAGGAGCAAATCACTTTGTGCAGGGGATCACTAATGATAAGTATCTTTCTGTTTTCCTGTGACACGGTCACTCTGCTTAGCCCATAGCCAAGTGGCACCCTTCATCTGTTGACTGCCTGTACCTGGAAATACAAACTGACTGAATGATGAACGTTTTCTAGCAGTCTAGAAAGTCTAACCATCATGTTAAGATGACTTTTGAAAAAATGGTTTTGCTCCACTAGATTGATCAGAGGCATAAATGTTTCCTGAGCAGGAAACCCCAGAATTTGGCACACGGTGATTTATTGGTTCTGAGGCCTTGATCGGTGGGATATGAAGGAGAGGTTAGGGAGGATGTTTCAGAGAGGTTAAAAATATTTCCTTCCTTTGTCACTGTTCTGCTGTCCTTTTCCTTGGAGTATTGACTCAAAAGATCAGAAATTGCCCTGTTCAGAAGTGTTTGCTTGTGTCAGGTATCCAGCTGCTCCTCTGTTTGATCTCTGTCTGTATCTGTTTAGGTTCCTGTATCACTTTCATTGCTGTTATCCCCACAGATGAATGAACAAATGTAGTTTAAACTTCCATTTCTCTCCCAAGGAAATAAAATCTAAAATTTCTCCCTTTGTCTGATAACGGCAACCGGAAGAACTGTTGGAAAGGGCCATCCTGGACAACGCTTGTTTCCAGCTCAGCCAGGGATGCTTCTTAGCTCTGACAGAAGAGTACATCACTGATCTGTTCTCCTCCATGACTATTCTCAATCAATGTTAGCCTCACTTTGCTCAAAATGGCTCAAGATGCCTAAAAACAGTCTCCATTTAGCACATTGAATTGTATTTGTAACTGGGAAGATAGAAATACTTGCTGAGAAGATGTGAGCCTTTGAGATATAGTTGTTGGTCTTTTATTTTAGAAAATCTGTGAGATCAAGGGAAAGACTTTAATTATTTCCAGTGGCCTTCAGATACAGCTGTAAGCATCACACTGGAAAATGTGTAGGTCTTTTCCCTCTATATTGAGAACTGACGTGGGAAGGAAGATACAAGAACCCCCTTAAACACACCTCCCATTGCCAGCTAAGAGGCTACTCTAGGTTTATCATCCCTTGTTTCAGTGATTAATGATGCTTCAGACGATTTGTCTGAATGAATGTGAAGAGTAAAACAAATGAACCCAGCTGCTCTTTACTCTAGCAGGCACAAGAAGTCTTTAGGTCTAGATAAAACAGTAAAAACATCTGTATGTGCTTTCCTATGTAGGGTTCTCCATTCCTGAACAATCACTCTTCTCTAGGGTGGCACGAAGGAATCTCCTTATTGTAGGCCCTCTCTACATCAATATTCCTTGTGCCTGGATCAGCGTTGCAATTACACAGACATCACTCCAGGCATTGAGGCACTGGCCCATGCCTTGGTGCCTTGACAGAGACTTCTTTGCTTACAACCTCTTCCAGCTGTTCTAGAGGAGCTGGGGTGCTCCTGAAGCCTGGAGTTCCCTGCCCTCTTGTCAGGCAGTCTGTGCCTCAGTTGTTTCCCCTTCTGTATTTAAACTAAGCCTGTTCACAGGTCTTGCACCTGTTCACAGGATGCTAAACATTCAACAGCTCTTCAGTGTTTGTCTTCTGTCAAGTGAACTAATCTTCTCAGCAGCATCCCGTGGGCTTTCATTGATACAAGGGATAAAGACCAATGATCCCCCTTGCTGAACGCTGGGTGTGCAGAGCAGCACAGGCATGTGCTCACAAAGCCACCAGGGTGAAGGTTTTCTCCAAATGCCAGTGAAAACTGCCTCACCCAGGACTTGGTCTGGCTCCAGGCTGAAATTCCACGTGCTTCAGCCATGGGCTGTTTGTCAGGCTCTGAACAGCCCCATGTGGAAAAGCCAAATTAGTGTGAAAAATTCAAACTGGAGACTACTCAGGTGGGATCTGGGCTTCCTAGTAGAACTAAGGGATTTGAGAAACTAGCAACCTGTAAAAAAATGTGGAGGGGACAAGGGGGAGAGAAGCAAGGTTTGCCAGAGAAAAGAAGTGATTTCATGTGTATTTGAGTGCATGTGAACTGTTCAGTCTCATAGATGACAAATGAGGCTCAAGAAATTTGTTGTTTCCTGTGGATGTTGCATTAGTTTTCACCGGGAATCTTTAATTCCCTGCGTGTTGAAAAGGCGAAGTTTAGGGTTGAAAGTGTAGAGGGATTGTTTGGGGGGAAAGGTCTTTTTTTGAGATGCATGACTGATAGCTGAAATCCTGGGAACCACAGTCATCTGTTTGCAGAAAGCTTCCCCACAGTCCATGCAGCTAGATTTCTGCCTTCATAAATATTGTCCTTTCAAGACGTATTTGCCAAATCATGTACAGTTCACTATCATTTGCCAGCCTTGTTTAATTTCATTAGCTCTCTGGCCCAGTTCATATTGTTTAAAATGCATAGTGTTTCTTGGGAATGGCACATGTGAAATTATGCAAACTGTTTAGAATAGCTTCACCCCAAGCATTCAGCATGGGTAAGTTAAAAAGAATTTGAGAGAACTGCATTGTACTGACATGTTTCATTAAGGTCAGTAATTAAGTAATGTGTGTGCACGAATACATGAGTTTGACAGTAAGAGAAACGGACGGTAGCAAACACCCTGGCTCCCAGTGGAGTGTAGCCATGTAGGGCCAGATTCCTTGCTGCAGTGCTGCCTGGCTTGGCAGAGTTAGAGCAGAGCTGAATTTGCCCTTTTTTGTTTCCTGTAGTGGTGACAGACATATGTGCCTGTAGTGAGCACATCGTCATGCTGCAGTATTGGAGGGCCATCTATAATTTAGGCGAAATCAGCAGGGCTGTATCTGTTGATCCCAAATTTGATCTGACCAAATGCTCAATAGATGTTACATATTATCATTTGGGGTTGGGGTACCTATTTTTCCAGACTACCCTGACTTTGCCCCCTCCCCAGCAGTATCAGAATCACAGAATCATAGAATGGTTTAGGTTGGAAAGGACCTTAAATATCACCTAGCTCCAATGCCCCTGCCATAGGCAGGGACATCTCCCACTAGACCAAGTTGCTCAAAGTCCCATCCAGCCCGGTCTTGGAACACCTCCAGGGATGGGCCATCCACAACTTCCCTGGGAAACACGTTCCAGTGTCTCACCACCCTCATAGGGAAAAAAAATGATAAAATATATCCATTTTACCAATGTAGAGGAAACAAAGGATTTATGGAAAAAAAAATAGGCATACCAGTATATCAGTCCGGTGGACCCCATGTGCATTGCCCTTTGCTGGATGGAGAAGACTGTCTGTTCAAGGCTGATCCTGAACACAGTAAGGGCTGAAGCAGAACTTAGGCTATGTAAACAGCATTAGCTGGTTCTTACTCCACTTCTGGGCACAACGAATAATCACCGTGGTGTTTTTTTACCTTGCTTGGCTTTCAAACAGTGGAAATGCTTCTTTGTCCCTAGTGCAGATCACACCACCACTTCTGTGAGGTGCAAAGCCTTCTGACTCAGCAGCTCCTACTGAACCTGCTGATTGTTAAATATCTGTAATTACCTTCTAACATCTCTCTCCCTCTTTTTTCTTTTCCTTTTAGCACATTCTTTCCTACTGTCCAACTAATCCAGGCACCAATCTGGATGGGAGTGGCTCAGTTCGTTCCCAGGTTGAGCATCTCCCTGTAACTTGTATTGAATGGTTCAGAAGGGTAAGGCTTACAGTAACAGACTGTATTCTTCCAGCAAGGGTGTGTTTCAGGTCAAAGGATAAGCATCTTGTTGTAAAGACTGTTGAATAGTGAATAAAAACATTGGGAAATTAATTGTTTATTCAACTAAGTGGAAGGCTGTGCTGGATTCCCTCGCAACACAGCAACAGGTCGAGGCACTGAGGCTTGATCCGATTGCTCTCCTTCCCCTAAAGCCTAAGTGCCAACCAAGGCCATGGCATCAAACTGTTCCAGGCTCCCAAAGCCAGGGCAGCACGGATTGCCGGCACCAAATGATGGGCTTACAGCGTGCTGGGAAGTGCGAGACCATTTCCAGGCTGTTTTGCCATCCTGAGAGGTTTGCTTCCTAGGAAAGCCCTGGCTGAAACAGCACGATTCCCTGTGCAAAGCCACGCAAGCTGGTGTTTAGATGAGGGGACTTCCCTTCCTCGGGGTGCAACCTAGCCCTAAATAATGTCATGTTCCATGAGTTTCTCCCCTTCTCCTTTTTACATGTTACATGTTTTTTTACATGTTCTGATCCTTTGCGTTTCATTTGGGGAGGTATTGGTTGTTGGGATAAATTTTTCTTATCCTATTGTGTTTAGGAAGACGCTGACGGTTCTGCACAAAAGGCCCCACTTACATTTCAGTCACCCGCCAACACGTGAAATGTTTTGGACGCCTTCTGTCAGTGATTTACAAAGCAATAAATGAAATAAAAATAAAGAAGGAACCGTCACGAATGCCCATTCCACATATCTCTCCCTCTCTCTCTCTGGCTGTCTCTCACACGTTGTTGGTATAATTATAGCTCGTCTCCCCATGTTCCCTTAGCAACAGATGAGGAGGTGGCTGGCTGCCTCTCCACGCCGCTGCCTTGCTCGGAGGACATGGCAAGCGGTGCCTGCCCTGTAGTGGGGTGCTGCCGGGAGGGGAGCTCCTGCGGAAGGACTCACAGCCATAAGGACTCGGAAAGGACAGGAAAGGCAGGTTTTTCAGCTGATGCACTGAAATTCTCTCTGCGATTTTATTTGAGTTTTGTAAGAAACACGCAGGCAACATCGCCAGGTCTTGCACACCTTATTGTGTTATTATGTTCCCGATCAGAACGATTTGTTTTTAAAACCTGCCACTTGCCAGCACAAGGGCCTGGCGAGGTCAGCTGGAGGATGGCCAGCAGTTTCCTACACCTCCTCCAAACAGAAGGCAGCAGTTGGGCTCACTTGTTTGGCCACTTCAGTTGCCAAACTATGGTGATCCCAATTCCATCTCCTCAAACATCTCCTCCCTGGTGGACAGTGGTCTGGGACTGGAGCTGCTTGCTTCTGCAGCATCCTTGCCTGGCAAGGCTCCTGGCAGAGGGCTGCCTGGACCCAGCAGCAAATCCTGCCCCTGGGGCCCACAAAGACACAGGTGTCTCACTGCCTCTGTAGTACAATCAAATATTGTTTTCTACATCTCGTCATGCAGGACTGGATTAGAAACCTCGTTCATCCAGTTGCATTTCTAAAAGTCCCATTTGTAGTGTGCTTCCCCAGAAGTCCTGGCAGAGCATGACCTGGATCAGGTTTTATGCTCTTTGCTTCTGATAGCCAGGAAAATTTTGAAGTAGCAAGAAAGCTGATTCAATGCCATCTAAGCTGTTCAAGCAAAAGGGAGACAGGAAAAGATTAGCAGAGCAGGCAGACACCATCATTTTATCATCTTCCCAGGCACCTCATCTTCATATCCCTCTCTATCTGTTGTTATCTTTAGGGGGCAAGCGTTTGGTCACTATACCTGTGCTGTCATAGCTGCATCCGTTCTGAGATGTGTGGGTCAGGGAGAAAGCTGTTCGACTTGGGAACATAAAGCAGATGTGAAACACAATGCCCCATAGTCTTATATATCCTATGCAATCCATAGGTGAATCCGCCTGTGGCTTAGTCCTGCTCAGGACAGGAGAGGAAGGGCCGTCTGAGACCCATACACAGCTTTGTTAGGCCAGTCTGTGTTGTCTCCAGTCCCCCATGGCAGCTGAGGGGAGAGGAACAGGAGCTGTGACCTACAGGTCCTGTCATCCCCCACCACCCTGGCTGCTCCTGGCATGTGGGATGTCAGGAAATTCCCAGTTGGCTGGATAGAGCCAAAATCTGGCTTCTCTGCATCTCCACCAGACTGGGCTGAGGCTTGGCCACCCTCCAAGCAGCATCCCCTTGGCTAGAGCTCCTGTATTTACTATGTCTCTAGTTGCAGAACAAAGCTTCTTGTTCAGCAAGGAAGCACGATCGAAATAAAGGCCCAGATGTTCTCAGAAAACCGTAGTTTAAGGGAAACGCTTTGTCAGTCTTATTCTGTTAGGCTTAGCAAGATAAAGCCAGTCTCATTGGAAAGAGCCTTGTCAAATCAAATCAGACCTACTTCCTGTATGGAAATTCGGGCATTGGAATAAGCTGCCCAGGGAGGTGGTTGAGTCACCATCCCTGGATGCATTTAAGAGACGATTAGATGTGGTGCTGAGGGATATGGTGTAGGGGAGGACTTTGTAGAGTAGGGTAGATGGTTGGACTCAATGATCCCAAGGGTCTCTTCCAACCTAGATGATTCTATGATTCTATGATTCTATGAAATGAATCATCCCAGTTTATACTGGAACAATCGCTTATGCTGCCTGAGACTTGTTTCATGTTTCCCTCTCAGATTTTAAGGCACTCATACAGCAAAAGCAAGCTGCAGTCATCTGTTGTTTAATTCCATGGGCTTGGGCTTGGACTTGGGCTTGGGCTTCACTTCCACATGTGCAAGAGCTTATGAGAGATGCAAGAGTTTGGGACATGCAGAGCTGAAAGGAGAAGACCAGACTTCAAATAGACAGGTCTTGAAGTCAACGCGTTACCTCAGAAAGGTACTTCATCTTGTTCAGAAATGTCTGAATAGTTCTTGGTTTTGCAGGATTGAGCACCAATCCTGCTTTCCCATAGTGTGGCCGCATATGGTGGGGCATGCCTCTGCTGTCTGGTGTGTGTCTCCAGGTGCCCAGAATAGGAAAGTCTTATGTTGTTGAGAAGGTAAAATAGTTATGTGACTGTGGGAGGCTGGAGGAAGGGATTCCAAACTACTCCCATGGGCAAAGTGACCTTAATAGAAAATCTTGTTATTTTATAATGCTGGGTGTGCTGCAGCAGTACTCCTCTCTGACATTCACATCTCTTCTCTGACTCTGCTCAGTGTCACTTTTGCCAGCTAAAGGCCACTTACAAGCATAGGGAGGGAGTAGCTTTCACCTGCAGATGACAGTGGAAAGGAAGAGGAAAGTTCAATGAAACCATTTGTTTCTGTTTTACTCACTGGGGTGAAATTTATAAGACTTAAATTCAGCTGAGCTTTGCAGGTATGAACCAACAAGCTCCAGGCACAGGCCCTGTAAACAGGATAGGACAGGCCTCAGAGGTGGGCACCCTTGGAGAAGCACAAGGGGATCGCTTTCCAGAGAGGACAGGTGCACACGAAGAGTATTCTGTTTGACTACTCGCTCCATTTCCTGGATGTTTTGGAAACAGTTTTCTCCTGACTCCAAAGGCTTGTGGGCAAAACTGAGCCCCTGACTGAGAGTCCATCAGAGTCAGACTGGGGGAAAATGCAGACCCAAAATAGACCGGGTCTGGCAGTCTATTGACTGTGAACAGAAACCACCACCAGCTGTTGACAGTACAAAAATTATTAAAAAAATCTCTATTGCCCCATGCAACCTGGCTCCTTCCCTCTGCCATGAGTGGCAGCTGCAAAGAAGTCTTTGGAGAGGCAAAGCATGCCTTTCTGATTTCCAGAAACAGAACCTGCCTTGGCTGACCCCAGATGAGGACTGCACTGATTTACATTCCAAACGCTCCATCAGGAACACTTGTTTGGGCTCAGACAGGGCATAAAAAGATACGGGATTAGTTATGATAAACTGTGGATCCAAGTCACTTCTTTCTACTTCAGCTCTTCCAATAGACATGTCGAGTGTGTCTACTGATCTTCCTGCCTTCTCACCACCAGCTTTTCTATAGTCAGCACCAGTCGGTACTGCTTGTGCTGAGCAACCAGATCCCATACAGTCACACTGGGGGACACAAAAGCCATGGAGTTTGCTGCCTTTGGCAAAACCTCCCCGCTCCCCAGGGAAGCTCAGAGACCTGACAAGAGGTACCATGGGCTTTCACTGGACAGTCGTACTGGCAGAGGGGCCAGATTGCAGTGCTTATATTTGGAAGTCAGTGGAAATCAAGTCATCTCCAAGAGAGCTGGACCATCTGCTCCCCTGATGCTAAGCAGTCTTCTTCTCAGACAAGGGCTCCAGGGCACTAAAAGAGAGTCCTCATCCCTTTCTAGGCTATGTTGACATTTGTGCGAACTCTTTCCCTACATTGTGGGAGATAAAATGTTTCCTGGATTCAACCATTATTCACATCCTTAGATCTTCTAAAAGACCAGGGCTGTCGGTTTAGGAAGTATTTGAAAATGCCTTTTTCGTTGCTCTAGGTAATAACCAAATTTACTTCAGGGACATAATTTAGAAGTAGTATAAAATCCTACCAGAACCCCAACCCTAAAGTGAGTTAAATAGGTAAATTGTAGCAAAATGTAGATATCTCCATACCTGCAAAATTGTGTCCAGCTTTTCAGAGCAACACTGGTCTCTTTTAGACATCTCAAATGCAGTGCAATGTTGCAAGCTTTAATCTTCCAATTTGAACCCTCATACGGGTTCAAGAAGTGCCTGACTACTTAGGCTGGAGAATATCTTAGGAAAAGGATCACCCTGGCCAGGCTGGTTTTTAATCTCTTTTTAATCTCTTTCCTAAGCATCCATAAACAACCAGTCCTGGACATAACCTCTGGGTTTGATGGACTTTGTTCTTTTCTGCTGTTATCTTCTTACTCACGTTTAACCAAAGTGGCTAACCTGACTTATGTTGTATAAACTGTGTCAATGGGATTTTATGCAGCATCAGGCAGACCTAATTTGACTAAATAAAGCACATGCTGGCCCATAGTTACCTATGTAAGCAGCGCCTGAAGCAACAGCTATACTCAATATAGTAACTACTGAAGCACCCTGGTCTATCTTTTAATAAAGGTCCAAATTACAAGCAGGAGGAGGCAGGAGAAAACATGAGACTGTGACCTTCTTCACCACGAGGAGTTCTGAATAAACCTGGAGGTCTTTAATTAAGTCCCTTCCTCCAACCTACATCCCATCACAAAGTGGATCTGAGGTTGCCTCCTTTGACCTCTGCCAATACATATACTTATGTATTCTGCAGGTAAGAAAAGAAACACATGTTATTTTCTAACCCCAATCTGAGTGCCAATGTCTGTACACCTTATAAAACCCACTTCCATTATGTATGGGATCCCAGCCTACTCCTGCATGTCATAGTTATACAGTCAGCCTTCCACACTGCTTTCTCCCCTTCCTTGTTCTCTGATGAGGTCAAAAAATAACAGGAAACAAGGAGTCATCAGGATTGTCCTTTAAAATGGTTTAAAAATGTCTCTTTGTTGCTATAACTGGACCTAGGGCAATGTTAGATGGGACTCAAAAGTCTCCTTGAAATTAAAATGTATATTGCATGTATCATAGGTCATGACCATGAATGCCTGGCATTCACATGAAAAGGCCAACTCTCTGGGCTCTCGAGATGGAGATGGGTTATATTAGTCAGTATAAAGTAAAAGCTCTACTTTCTACCTTTGTGCATTGTTTATACCAGACGATCTATGCATTAATGCTAAAGGTATTGGATTTGTTGTAGGGTTTGCTCTTCTCAGCATCTTCTTTGCTTCCCTGCATACTGGCTGCCCCTACCTCAAGAGGACTGATTTGTGCAATGCATGCTTAGGCAAAGCAAAACAAAGGTAGACTTATTTTTCCTTGGCTGACTGTTGCTTTCTTTTGTTTAGATAGTCTCATTTCAAAGATAGGCTGGAATCATCAGTCAAAAAATATAGTGGCAGCCATATAGAAAAACTAAGCCTTAAAGTTACATGGATATTCTTAAAACTAGGGAGGAAGTGTCACCTAGCTAAATTTCCCAGTCTCTTACAAGCCATGGGACCACTTTAAAAAAGCCTTCATAATCTTTTTTCTTCTCCTCCAAAATAAGCAAAGGCTGTTTTCAGCAGAGCTTGCAAAACAAGTGGCTGTGTAGTTTGAGACACTGAACCCGTATGGAAAACCAGCTAAAAACTTGAGTGAGGTTCATAAACTAGTAAGAGCACATGATCTAGTTCAATATTAATGACTTTTCAAGTGCAGGAACCGATGAAATAGTTAAGATTTCAAAATATAAATGGCCGGACACTGTGGGCATTAGGGGAATCAGTGGAAGGAAAATACCATGGCTAACTTCCATCATTTTGCCTTTTGTGAGTCAAGGACTCCTCCTTTTTTTTTTTTTTTTTCTGAAATGATGGCATAATTAATATTCTGCTGATAGACAGAATCTCTCTGCAATCAAACCTGAATACTCTACAGAGGTGTGCACTGCACATAGCAGTTTGTGTTAGTGTATTAACAATACTTCTGTGTATACCTGCTTACTGGCAATGGTATGTTATAATTAGCCTCCCTGGGAATCTTAGTTCCAGGAGCAAAGTCATTAATTTCAGTTCATCCTTTTTCCAGTGTATGTACACATGTGCACACACACACATAAATACAGTGTTCAGCTGCCAGAGCTGTGTGTCTGAGTTCATACACACAACACTTGACAACTGTTTTGAGAGCATTTCTAATGAAGGATACAATAACCATTAAGTTCAGGAACAAGATCAACTAGTATTTCTGAGCTGCTCTTTAACTTCTCACCCTGTAATTTGTCTAGTCATTTTTTAACTGACCGTAGCATATATCTGTCTTGCTAAGGTTATATGGGATTTCTCAAGGATACCAGTGTATAAGCAGCTCTTTGTCCCAGTCAATGTGAATTTCTTCAGAGCAGCTATGGAATCCCCATGTACCCGGCAAGGGCTTGATGCGCTGTGGCTAATGGATTTCTCCCTACCAAATTGTTAGCTTTTAAATTCAGCTGCATGCGATGAAAGTCACGCCATGTCCTGTCTTTGAGCTCAGTTCCATCCTCAGCCTACTTTCTCAGTCTGAACTTGGGAGAGATCAATTTCCCTGCTGTCTTCTGGCAGATTAGGACTTTGTGATTAATATGTAAATTATTTTTGTTCTTTTTATTAGCTTTATATGAATTATGTTTAACCTATTGGCGTTCTCCATATTTCCAAACATGTCACAGTCATCCATTTCAAAGATGTAGGGTATTTGCTGTCAGAATAATCAAATCCATACCACTGTGTAATAAGAGCAAGTGAAAGGAAGGATGTGATTATGCCACTGGGGTGAGCTATCATGGCTTCAAAGTCTAGCAGAAATCTTCTCCTAGATTTGGCAATGCAATGCAAGGTTTTCCTTTGCATTTCCCAAGCAGCCCTTGAGAAGCAATCCGCTGCTGTCATTGCAGCTGTTTCACGGACGGTTCCAGCTTCTCTGTTATTTATTTTGTAATCTCTTCACCAACAGTCAAGGCAGCCTAGGGAGACAAACAAGACAAGTCTGAATTTCTAGGGAAAAACATAAGGTAGACACTAGCAATTAGTTTCTCCTCCACTGTTCCCCTCACCGCCTCCCCCGTCTCTCATTTTAGCTAATCCTCTCTCGGCCCAAATCATTAACTGGCAGAAAATGGTCAAGCAACACATGCTGTGTTTGTGTGATGAGCCCATGTGTGAGCTCCCTGCCCAGGAGACACCCAGGAGATAGGAATGACCATTCTGCATCAGACCAAAGGGGTCCCTACCCCAGACTGGGGATTTTCACAGCAGCAGACCCCAACAGAGAATAACTGTGTTCAGTGTAGGTGTACCCATCTGATTTAGTCATTTAGAGAAAAAATTTCACCCATGTGATGTTTGATTCCCCTACCCTAATGAATTGCTCCCTAAAATGTGCCTGTTTCTCCCAGTGGAGCATGAAGGGAGGTGGGGTGAGTAGGTCAGCTGTCCACATCTCAATTATCAGGATCTGAAGTCAGGCAATATAATTTCCACTCATACAATGTTTTAAGACGAAACTTTAGGTTTTCTTAGGGCTCAGTCATGAAGGAGGAAATAAAGGAAGAAAACCCAGATTATTCTTTGAGTAAAAACAGTAAATGCATGAGAAAAGTTGGAATTAATGTCTTTGCTATGACTGTGCTGATTATTCCACTTACACTCTCTGCAATTTCATGACTTTCTTAAGTATTTAAAGCATAGGTTTTGAAGGCATGGGCTGCATACTACTATGTTTATGCACTGACAGAGCCAACAGAGGTTCTTTTTTATTGGTTGTCTGTTAGAGCTCATGGAATGTGTATATTTTATGCCAGCAAGCTACTCTACAGAGAGAGTTGTTATCCAATAAACAAGCACAGCCTGGAAGAAATAAGGTTTTCCAATGATGTTTCTCTGCTGGAGCTATTTTTAGGCATTCTGGTCTATGCATAGAGAATATATAATGGCCTATCTCTAAGACACTTGTCTTCATGATGAAAGGCAGGAGGGATAATTCAAGCCTGGTGTCTGGTTTCTATTAATTGAATTAAAAATAATGAGGTAAAATATTGTGTTTTCTACCAGCTCTTCCTGAAGCATCAGTTCACGTATGCATGACTGTCTAGGTGATGAAATTCAAGAAATACCTATAAGAAAACCCACAGGAAAAAAAAAAAAAATAACAGAAAAGGAAAAAAAAAAGAAAAAAGAACAATTGAAAACCTTTTTTTAATCCAAATTTAATGTAATTTTTTAAAACAAACTTTCATGAGATAATACATGGGATGGAATATTCCAGGCATTTTAGTTTTAGGAGGAGAATTCTCAATTACCACCTCTGTATTACTGGCCCTAGGAAAAGAAAAGATGTGGGTGCCACCAATAAGTAGGAAGTGGTGCAGGATTTACATGGAAAATCCTGGTTTTAACACTGAGACAAGTCTTTCATGAAAACGATGTGCAAAAACTTTGAATGAAGGTTGTTCCTTCTTAGTCTCTTTTTCTCATACACAGGAGAACAGGACAAACCAAAACCAAAGGTCACTGCAAGAGCCACTGCAACACTTAAACCCCTGCGCTATTGCAAATAGTATAAAAATGTGAATTTAATGAATTATTTTCTTCGTATTAAAAAGAATAATGTGTTTTTTCAGCTCCCAGCAATTTTTTTTTTCTTGGAGTAATATTGGAATATGGAAGGCATATTTCACTTTCCCTGTTCTGGCAAAGATCTGGGAAACGAATGATGAAAATCAAAGAGATCAAGTACCGCTTGGATCTGTCTGGCTTTCCTGCAGAAGTGCTTTGCAGCAGCCACCTCTGAGGTGTATTTAACATGGTCTGTAAGATACAGCAGCTTTGCTCTACTTCCACAAAGTAGACATAGGGAAAAATACTTGGCTACAACCTGTTGCAGGCCAACCAATAAAAAGACAGTCAGTCCTTGGAATGTGTTATGAGAAGACGGTCCTATGGCTGAGGATTTTTATTTTAACTTGCTCCAAGATGGCAAAGCCAAGTATTTTCTCTGACATCTAGTTTCCTGAATTAACGATCACCAGAGGCTTTTGAAGGAGCATGAGTCAGTGGTTTCACTTGAGGGCACCAGACATATTCAAAGTAGAAATTAAGGGAAACTGTCTTTTTAATATGCTTTGGGGATAAAACAAACTAGAAGGAAAATTCATGCTCATCCAGCCATCATCTTCAAAATGAAATATAAACAAGAAATGTCAGCCTTTACACTCTTCAACTTTATTCTAAATCTTTAATATTAGCATGTGCATCGCAGGCGTCTTTGCAGGCGTCTTTTGAGCATCTTTGCAGGCGCTCACACACACAAATAAGAAATATATTAAATATGCACTTCATGTATATCTGCGTACAAGTGTGTGTGAAAATTGGGAGTCTCTGTAAACTGCATTGATCACTTTTGACATGCTAACTTATAAATAATCCTCACTGAGTCTACCAAGATTCCACCTAAAACATTCATCGCGTTTCCTTTGAATTAGCATGACTGCATAAAGAGGCCTGGAAATCTAAATGAGTAAATGATCACTTGCCAGTAGATGACGACTCTTTTGTGATCTATGACAACTGGATGAAACTAATGTAAGACCAAAGAACCATTAATTCAAATGGAAATTTAAAAAAAAAAAAAAAAAGCTTCATGGAGACTGCAAACTGCTTAATCAGAGTGTTGCTCCTAAAATCTGCCTGCACTTTTATAAAATAATCCTATTAGCATAGCACATCTGGAATACATCTTCCAGGGCTTTAAGCTAATGCAATCAGAGATAGAAACAGTATTTCATCCAGCTCTAATCTCTTAAATCTTTTTGTCGTCTAGAAACGTATGGATGCCACATAATATTTACGGTCTGTGCCACACTAGTAACAAGAGTTAATTATATCTTATTATTGCTGAGTGGTGAACCTTTTCATTGTGATAAAATATTGAGCAAGCTATTAAAAGGGAAATAATGGCTTATAGTAATCTTACCTACTGTAATGCTCTGCAGTGGCTATAAAGCTATCCACCTCCCATCTATCAGTGAGCCTGGTGGTTAGTTATCAATAGCAATAGAGCTGCAAAGTTCTTTCTGGGGATGAATAAAAGCCTGCAGAGACCTGATGATCTGCATCAGCCTATTTACTGTGGTGAGCCAGTAGGTTTTCAGACACAGGGCTCGCTGCGGCCAACACTGCGGTTACAAAGAGGGAAAGGGGAAAAAGAGGTGTGCAGGAACATGTGCCACACAGACGGATGTTTTTAAGCTCCAGCCAATATTGAGTCAATACTATTTAGGCCTCCATTTGGCAAGAAACTTAAGCATGTGCTTAACTTCAAGCGAATGACTAGTGTACTTCAGCCCAACCTATGATGTTATTGGAAAGTCCCATAAGCATTTGAGCATTTCCAGTCATCTTGGCAGAATTTCTTTACATTTTCTATATTTTCTTTACATATACTTTCTTTATGTAGTCATCATCTCTAAAACTTAAGCAATTAAGCAGGAGTTTTGCAAAACCAAGACTTCTGCAGCTGGATATCCCACTAATTATTGCTAATTTGTTAACCTAGTGAATTCTTTTATTGCCACTCAACATGCACTTGAATTTACAGTCCTGTTCTACCTTTTAGGTGAGTTCTTCCTTGCATTGATTTTCCTTGCATTGTAATACACTTTCTTTATATAAACATAGATAGTTTCATAATTTTTTTTTCTTCAATTATTTAGCAGAAACTTTTTTTATACTTCAAAATTTCAGATGTAAAAGCCTGAGGGAAACTGCCTGTTGAAGATAAGTACATTTTTGAACTCCCTGTTTTTGTAGATGCTGGTATTCTGCTCTGGCATTTGTTCCTGGGCACCAGTATGAGTCACACTTTCAAGTCACTAATGGTTTCCTAAATTAATCTGATACAAATAAATTTTCCATTATTGTTAGCCATGAGTATTTATTTTCCACATGACTGGATTTGGATGGGGAAAAAATGTCCATTTTGAAGTTGCCACCACAAGAAAAGTCTATCTGTCAGAACCACCATTTCTTTCTGTTCTTCTTATGAGCACTCCTGTGTGGTTCAGTACTCCTAATCATGCCTCATTTTGGAAGAACAAGCCTCTAGTGAAATGCAAGAGTCAGGATAGAGGATGGAAATACTTTTTTGCCAACACTCTTTTTGATTCCCTATGTGGCTGTGGATGCAAGCTGCTCTGAGAAGGGCCAGTGCAGGGGAATAAAAAAGCAGAGAGGAAAGCAGGAGACCTGGTGACTAACCAGTGCTGGGGAGGCCCCTCACCGGGGCATTAGGACAGCATGGGCTTCTTGTTGTCCTGTGGCTGGGTGGTGAGCACGTCTGTTGCTGGCGCTTGGCTCCATGCACGAAGCTTTCATATTTCTACAGCTTTGCAGTTTTCCACCTGTCTTTCAGGAAAGATGTGTGTTAGTTGCCTTGGTAACTTCCTAAATAAACCCTATGAGTTCAGAAGAAATTCCCTTCCTAGAGCAGCAAAGGCTCGCAGGTTCAGGGTGGAGATTACAGCCCTGCCCTCCATGAGCAGCCCAGGAGTGTAAACCAGGGAAGGAATGGGCAAGGGCAGATAAACCATAATCCAAGGAAATTTAAAAATCACAAACAGGTAATAAACTGGTAAGTTTTTCACTATAATCAAATACTCTTGATTTACACAGAGCACTTTTCTAGGGCTCAGGTTGCTGGGTACTCAGAAACTGTAGGCATTCCAAGTTAAAGAAAACTCTAAATGAAAAAAATATTTTTTAAATAATTTGCGCTCTTATGAATGCATGTGCTGGTCCACGACTGCTTTTTGTAACACTTATTACAAGTGACTAAGCAAAATATGTGCAATCTTTTTTTGCAAATAACCAACACATTGTCTCTTGCATATAAAATTTCATTCCATATTTTTTGTGAAGGGCCTGGAAAAACCATAATATTTCTTTTGTTTGTTTCCTATGGCAAAAGAGTTTTTCTTTTCTCTCCTTCTTTCCGTTGTAGGCAGAGTCTCACTCCCTAGAGGATGTAAAAGCAAAGATAGCATCATGAATATGTTATAAATTCCACCTCAGGACATGTTCCACTTCTAGGAAAGGAGTTATAATGAGAAGTGTTTCTTCAAATAAAAGTGCATGTGACTTCATTTTAGGAGTTCTTAGAGTTTTGAACAGCTATATGAACTGGGGAAGTGTTGAGGCACAAAGCATCCTGAATGTGTCTTCTGTGTGGCCTTGTGTGAGGGCGACCTATAGGTACCTGTGGGTGTGGATGGGGAAACAGTCACCAGAAAACGGCAGGTCCAAGAGAGGAAACATGTGGGCCAAGGAGGTTGTGAAAGCCTTGGACACTGGTGGACCTGTTGAATCTGCGAGAGCAGAGAAACTCGGGACACACAGAGTGACCTGACAGTGTCCAAGGTCACCCCACACGCCGGCTGCACGGCTCAGGCCACCTCCATGAAGGTGGCAGATGATACGTGCAGGCAAAGATCATATATACACCTGATGTGAGTAGGCAGCCCTGGAGGGGTTGCTTGAACACCCACCCAGAAGCTGTGGCACATCAGCATGATCCCCTGCTCCTGAGTAAAATGCTGAGGCTGGTGCCTCCTTGCTCGTGCCCCAGCCATTTAGCTGCACAAGGGGATGTCATCCATGAGAGGGGGGGTAAAAAGTGAGAATGCTTAGATTCCATTCGTGATAGCAGTTCCATTAGTAAAAGTTATTCTGCAACTATTCATCAGGATCTGTCACCCCCGACTCGACCCCCAGGAGGGACAACAAAAGGGCAGTGCATACAGCACCCATATGGGTCCTTCACCATGTCCTGATAAACTCCTCCAACAGGGTCTATGTCCCTCCCTTGATACCAGTAAGGAGCCCCAGGATCACATACAAAATTGTTGGCAGAGCTAAGAACAAAAGCAATATAGAGGAGCCTTAGTTATACAGCTCTTTCTTGCTGAAGATAGAGGGGTGGGTAGGGAGCAGAACTTAACTTTAAGATGAGCAAAGCCTGTCTTTTAATTTTGGCACCAAATTTATACCCTAACAAAGTGCTTTCACAAATTTATACCCTACAAGGGTTCCAAATTTATTCCCTACAAGGCTTTCGCAGACATAGATCCAAAGCTGAACTCAAGCAAAAGTGTAGGCCCTTACTGGCACTTAACAATATCCCACCACGTACAAGCAAATGACAAGGTAGAGTCCCTGCTCCGGGGGGCTTACAGAATAAATAGACAAGACAGAGCGATGCTGGCAGGGAAACCATAGCAGGCAGGGAAAGATTGCTCAAGATCACAAGCATGTCAGGTCCTTTGCAGGGCAAGTGTGCTGACCCCAACTCCCCAGTAAAATGTACATCCCTGTGCCTATAGCCTTATGACAAAAATAGGAACACCAGGATTTCTTCTTCATTTCTACCTTATCTTCATCTGACTTTATTAAAATAAATGAAAAAAGGAGGAATTTGATCATTTAAGGAAATTTTTCTTTTAATGTAGTCGTAGACACCGGAGACTGGAGCCACCACTAGTTATGGACCACAGCACAGCATTTCAGGCCTGGAAACAGAAACTGGGAATCCTCAAAAGTATCTGAGTAAGAGCTAAGAGCTATCCAGCTTTGTCTCCCTATCTTGGGTTGGGTCATATAAATTATAAAAACTTTTTTTTCAAGAGAGAATAATGGTAGTGAAGAAAAGCATTCCTGCACAGGACTTCTATTTATAATTAATGTGTTTTAATGGGAAAGCTGTTTACTGCTTTGAGGTATGTTGTCTTGAAAATATATTGAGAGAGCTTCTGTGATGGCTTTCTTGAAGAGCACAGTTGAGAACATGTATCATTCATGATTCATCATCTGCAATTGAAATTTTATTTATTCCATCCTTTTAATTTCATTTACTTATACATATGGGAGCTTAAATCACACTTTTCCTGCTTAGGCAAAACATAATGTGTATGAAAACCTAATCAAAAAGGTGGCAGCAGCCTAAAACTATTGTGCTGGGTAAAACACAGTCAAAGTGTAAAAACGAAGAGGCGTGGTAGAAACTGTAACACCCATGGAAAACGTGTGGCAGGTTTATTTTGGGTAACAGTTGTTCATGGCTCACTTGGGCTGGGTGCTGATCTGCCTTGGCAAGAGGTTGCTTAAGCAATGCTCAGATAAGAAGATGTTCTTAATATCACTATCTTTAAGGATAACCAGAACTTAAGAACTTTCTAAATGCTCTGCTTATCACTGTCTGAGTTAATTGCCAGAAAAAGAGAGGCTCAAAATATTTAGCTGCTTTGGGGTGTCTGCAGCAATCATTCTCCAGCAGACTCCATGAGGGCAGTGGTTCTTAAGGAGTGCTTTCCCCTTGGGTTTCAGTATTTCACCTCTTCACACTTTGTGCCCCTTTCATGGGCACATATGTCTCACTTCCAGCCACCTATGCTCCACCAGAGCCCCTTCCTGTAACTCAGCAATCATCACACTCTTTGGCCTCAGCAGATTTGGCACTTAAAACCAGGGGAAGAGCCCCTTGTCATCTCCTATCCCCTAGCCAGGACCAGCTGTTCCCGAACTACTCTGTTGGTTCCCTGCTCCAACACCTCTTAAAAGACCTTGCACTTGAGGTATGGCCAGGACCTGCCCCTTCCCACCCTCACACAAATGCCAAAATGTCTGAGCATTGGGTGCAGGGAGGGGAGGGAAGATGGGGAGGGGACAATCAAAGACCAGCTGGCTTCCCCAGGTAGGTGCTACTTGTCTCCGGAAAGAAAGAGATTTACTACTCTGAAGGGAGTCAGATCTGCAAAAATGTGGCAGATGTATGTGGTTAAAGGACACACTTTGCACTTCTTTGGAACAGAAGTAATTTTTTCCTGGCATTTATAACAAGGTAGGATGTAGCTGCACCTGGTCTTTCCTTGTCTAGCTCCTGCTTTCACATGGGCTTGTGTTATACTAAAAATGATCCAGACATGATTTCTGAATGTCAGTCTGCTCATCTGAGGAGTTTTAATTTCCCCACCAAGACAAGAAGCTTGAAAACTGATATCCCAGAGGGAAATTGGCTGAAATGCTGTAAACTACAGACTGTGGTAAAAGAAAACCACCTACAGAGAAATATATCAGCGCTGAACATATGTTTAAAATTGACTTTTAAAATAGATGTAACTGGGGATTAACTACTATCACTACTGGCAACTCAGCACCAGTGTCTGCAAAGAGAGCATGGGGATTTTAATCAACTCATTCATTCATGTCAAATCTTTGTGGCTTATGTCAAAAAAAAAATTAAACTCTTCCATGTGTCCCTAAATGCCCCTGACAGCTGACTATGATTTGATCAAAACACCTCTTCTTATAAGTGCAACTTCCTCTTCCTTTGAAAATGAACAGTTTTAAAGGATCAGACCTCCTGTAACTTATTTCCATTGCCTTTTTAGAAGAAAAGCTTAACTGAACTCATTAGCTAAATTAGTTTCTGATTTTGTTCCTGCATGCTGAAACAAATCAATGTGTACAATGAAATTAAAATGACAGCATTAAACATTGATATTCTTAAATATTGATGCTCTGGCTGAAGAGGATTTATGTTCAGTGCTTTATTACTTATTAAACTCTCCATTGGTGAGCAAAGCATTTATTACAGGCTGAACCTACTCAATCAGCTGCTCCGGACTTTTGACACTGGGTGGAAAACACCCACAGAATCACTGATTAGTCCTTTTGCATAAGCATTGACTATTCAGAGGGAGACAATTGGATCAGGTTTCATGGCAGAAGAAGGTTCATTGTAAGCAGGGTTTGTAAAGGAGCCTATCATCAAAGTCTCCTGTGGCAGTCAACAGGGCTCTGACAATTTCAGCTCATAGGGAAATAAAAAAAAAAAAAAAAGATATTTGAGGAAATACTGTTTGTGGTTACATGGATTTAGCCTCCCCAGTCATCAGGACAGCTAATGACCCCTGGTCTTGTAACTGCAGGAGTTTCGCCAGTTCAGCTGTGCATGGCATGAATTACATCGGACGCAGGTGAGAGACGGACATAATCCTTATGTCTCCCTCCAGCTTGCCCATGCAGAGAGCACCAATCCAGTTACACCATAGGCTAAAACGTTGCTGTAGAAAAGGACTCATATTCAGCTGTGCAGTATATTTCAGGGAAGTCAACCCCTTGAATGACTTTCTGTTGTAGCAAGGAAACCACTGCAGTTTGCCCTCTGCAGGCATGCAGGAGGTAGGTACCTCTGAACATATAGATACTTCAAAATGTATGTATATGGCTTTACTATTCTAATCCAGATGTAAGTGGAAAACTCAGTGTGATTCTATTACTTGTAATACTAAATATTGCCTCCAAAAATGTGTGACCAAGTGAGACATACATAGACATGCCAAGCTTTGAGACACAGCACTTAGCAGTGAAGCGATCAAATTGCCAGGACATCAGTCTGCACAGGCAGAATAACATCTTAATCCCTGTGATTAGTGTCTTTCACTGCAAAAAGTACAATATTTGGTGCCTAATGCATTCCTCTGCTTTTATTATGCTTGCCAACACTGATAGTGACTCACAGTAAAACAAAGGTAACATTTGACATCCTTTGCGAACTCCCACTCATCAATTAGAGACCATAAAGCTTCGACGTTTCCATGTAGAAATCAGCGACTTTGAATGCCGGCTTGCGTGGCTAATGCACATCCTTCAGCGCATAATTGGCTCAGTGCTAATAAGTTAGAAGAGCTCGGGTATGGCCAATTGTGCTCGGGCAGCGGCTTATTCTAGAAAGCTGCTATTTTTGGAACAGCTGAACCATATGAAGACTTAACAGGTTACTTCCAAAATGAGTCTCATTACTGCAATTCCCAAATGCCCACGGGTGAGGCTTGTGCAGGAGGATAGTGAGAAGACTGAATCTAAGCCAGTCATGTTGGAACAGGTCCAGAGGAGGGCCATGAGGATGATCAGAGGGTTAGAGGACCTCTCCTATGAAGACAGGCTGAGAGAGTTGTGGTGGAGCTGCTACGCCATGCTGTGCCTCAGTGTAGGCTGAATTGGCTGTACGCTGTCAGGATGGCATGTAGGTGACTCTGAGCAGAGGAGGTTGGTTAAACCATGCTGGCTGCTCTTCCAAAGGAGATCTGGGCACAGCAAGCCAGGCAGAGCACAGGTGAGACACGTTTTCTTCATCTCCGTTACAAGGAGGACAGGGTGAGAACATAGGGTGAGAAATCTGGGCTCAGGAAGAAAAGAAGTACCTTAAAATTGCAATATATGAGCTAAGAGAAGAAGTGGGGCAGGAGCAGAGAGCATATTTTTATAGCTGGGTGAAGAGTCTGGTTTAACTGTTGAATGGCTGGGTTCAGGACACCAGCAGCACATGAGACATGGAGATTGTCTGCCTCTAAAGGGAAACCACACGGGTGCCTGCTGCTGCGCAGGTGTCAGTGCCCCAAGCCCCATGTCCAGCAAGCCTGGATATGCTTGAGAGGACTGACAGAGAATCTCAGAGCTAATCCAGCCCTTGGTGGTGACTTCTGGTGTGGGCACAGGGCTGACAGAGCTGCCTTGCTTTGCCTGGCATGTATTGAACCATATACTGCACGTTCACACGATGTTTGTTGCTCTGCAGCAGCTGGAAGCAGGGCAGAGGAGAGTTTCTACATCTGTGGCATGGATGTATGCAAGAACATTTCTCACGGTCCTCAGCAGTGGCCCAGGAGGTGCTGTGCCCGTGGTGGCACAAGCTGTGCTGGCAGAGGGGCTGGGGCTAGAGGTCAGCATCCATCTGTGTGAGGTCTCAAATGAGGAGAGTGCCCTCCGAGCTCTCCTCTTTGCTGGCTGTGTCTGAGATGAAATGCAAGTTTATGCAGGAAACCACTGCCAAAATGCGGCTGCGTCGCTTGCCAGGCATTTGGGGTTTGTCTTTACCCCACCTGTAGGTCTCTTTGCCCAGCCCAGCACCGTCTTTCTTGTGGCCCCTGACAGCCAGCACCACAGTAAAGCCTTAAAAAAAATATCTGCATTTCTGTGCCTGTCCTCTGAGAGTTTTTTGTGCCTCCCGCCTCTCCCTGGAGGCTGAGCAGGGGGGGGCCTTGGCAGAGCGCTGCTGGCAGGGCTCGGATCTCCTGCGGAATCATGCTCTCCCTCTGCACGCCTGTGGAAAGACGTGTTGATCCCTCAGCTACGTGCGAGCCAGAACGTGGCTGTTTTCCAGGACACCACCTAAAAGCCAACATCTGGTTAGCAGGGCTGTGGCACAGCAGATGCCACCCGGGCAAACGGAGCTTGAGCCGGCTGTGAAGGCATGGAAAAGCGGCCGTTGGCCCCGCCACAGCCTTCAGGCCTCAGAAACACATACAGGGAGGTTCCTGCCAAGGTGAAACCGCTCTCTATCCTCACGGGAGCGAGATTTTCATGGTTGCCTCTGTGGCAGGAATTGCACAGAGCAGCGTGGCTCTCGCTGTGTCAGTGCAGCCTGGTGACACCAGTGTAATCCCCCGCGGGGACGGGGTCCCAATCTCTGCCCCCCAGGCTCCTGCTCGGCCACCCTGAGAGCAAAGCCTCACACCAGCATCATGTCTTCCTGCCCTCTCCTCCCTCATCCCTTGCTGTTCAGCTGCCCCTCTGCAGGGCAGCCTGAGCACAGCCCCGGGGCACGCCAGCAGCTTTCCTGTGCCGGAGGTGTTTGTGTAATGACAGGCAGGAACACAGCTCACCAGCTACATCGGGGTGCACTCCTGTCTCCGCTCCCTCCCGCTGCTGCAGCTGCTCTTGCAAATGAGAGTTTGAGGACTGGCAAAGCAGTGAGTCTGCCACACATCGTCAGCTCCAGCAAACGAGCAGGCACGGTAAAACCCCTCGCTGCTGTTTGCCCAAAATGCTTCAGTCGTGCCTTCTGAATAGGCTTCCTCCATGATGCACTGCTGCACAAGAAACCCTCCACTTGCAGGATCAACAGGTAGTTCTTGAGCGAGAGGGAAGGCTGCACCACCTTATGATGCCTCTCGCTCGAAATGATGGAAGCTGCTGTCACCTAAAACACTCCTTGTTCCGTCAGATTTCTCTCTCCGTGCTGCCCTCCAGCTCCAGCGGCATTTCAATAAAAACTGAACCTCTGGCCATGTTTGCCAAGGAAAGCAGGGTGTGAAGCCATGAGTAATGGAGCTGCTTGGGTTCCCCAGGATAACATCTCATTTATGGTCTTTATCCTGCTGCCTGTTTTTCTTCAATTGAATGAAGGAGTCACTGATTTCCTTGGGAGTGCAGAAAGAAAATTTTCCAGCCTGCCGTTTGTGCTAGATGTAGAAGAGTTTTGGCTTTTCTCTTGTCAAAGGCTACTGTGGAGCACCATCCCGGAGCACCATCTTCCCTTGTCTTTTTCGGATAAAGTCTAGCCCTTCACTTTTCACCTCAACTTTCATCACTGCTCTTCCCAGCTTTTCAGCTTCTCCCCAGGCAGCTGCCAGCTGCCTCTTCTGCTGTCGTTGTTCTTCTTTACTCTACTTGTCCAAAAATCCATAATGACTAGCTACATTTCTAAAAAGATATTCAAAAAGCTAGTCTTAATAGTACATTTTCATTTCACATATGCTTCACTCAGCAGTGGAGAAATCTGAAGTATAAAGAGATGCTTTACAGAACAGCTACAAGTACTTGGTGCTGTACAGATATTTTTGAGTCAACCCATGCAAAAGTCACCTGGTTTCAAGTTTCACTATAAAATTTAATAACTTAGGGTGAAACTCTGTTCAGTTGTGAGTTAGAAGTTTGGGTTACGGCGTGGTTTTTTGCTTAGAGAGACCTGACAACGTTCAGCACTTTCACATGGCTTTGACATGAGATCAGGCAAACCTTTAAAGCAAATAGGTTCACAGCAGCTGCAGTATGAGGATTTTGAGCTGTAAAAAAAGGCCTGTGCGAGCTGCCAAGTAGCTTTCTGGAGTGCAAAGTGTGCAAACCGAAACAAGAAAAGTCTCTGCTGCACCTGCGAGCTGGTGGCAGGCTGCACCGTGGTGCTTTGCTGGCTGCTTGGCCTCCCTGCTGCCAGCCGAGGGGCAGGAGGGGATGGTGATAGCTCTGGTCTGGTCTGTCACAGCGGTGGTGTGCTGGCAGAGATGTCAGCAAACTTCACACCCATGGGCTACACCAGTGATCTGCTCTCTAACATCTGAAGTGGCATCCTAGTGGCCAAATAACCCAGACACCACTCTATATCTCCTTTTCCTTGTGCTGACACGCTTGCCAGTGTACCTGCAGCACCTTACTGATGCTGGGGGCTGTGTGAGGAGGACAGGGCACTGTGGCAGTGCTGCCCCGTCCCTGTTTGGCTTCCCATGGGCTCCTCATGTGCTGTGCGACACAGATCTCCACTCTGGGTGCAGTTAAGATGCAGCTGAGATGCTCAGCATTTCAGCTGTGAGACTTAATGTTCAGCTGTAGGTGGGGTCTTATCCTGGCTCCCATCTCGCTTGTGCCCTTGTGCAACACGGGCACCAATGTGCTTGGGAAGACTTCAGGTGGAAAGAGAAGCTGTGACACCTTCCAGGATGAGAAATGGCACTACGATTTCTTGAGTAAGGTGAAAAACAGGATTGAAAGTCTGGTAGATCTGGGCTGGCCACTCTTTCCTTTCCTTGTCGCCTTTATCATCCCTGATGATGAGCCTTAACATCTTGCAGCAAACTGCAGGGTTGTCGCTTGCTTTGATTGCTCACAGTGCATGACACAACTCGCCTGGCCCTGATTGTGCTTTTTAGTTGCTACTTTAGCACATGTCCATATAAGAAGAAAAAACCGCTGACCGTACTTAGACAGTGGCTGGGGATGTAATGTGAAGTGCTGGTTTCCCCTTACATAAGATAACATGACATAATGTAAAACAATTTAATATACTATAATGTAACAACAAAATGTGACATAAAAAACTGTAGCATACCAAACATAAATACGCACCTATGTTGTATAATATCCTCTCGTCGCACTGGCAACAGAGTCACAGGGAAGAGGGGTGTTTTTGCTCTGAATACTAGCTAAGTGCTGGGCACCCGCACTTTTTTCCCACTGCCACCACCAAGTCTCTTAAAACCAGTGTGCTGTGCAGTGAGAAGTTATCTGTGGCACTACAGTTCCCTCCCTAGGGCATAGGGGAAAGAGGTTTTATTTGTGTGTGGTTTGCTGTTCTCTTTCCCCTTGGATTGCTACTGCTCAGATTCAGCAAGACTTACTTGTGTTTGTAAGGCCTCCTGGACAAGGTGGGAAAGTTACTTTGTGTGAGCGTATGTGGGAAGATGAGCTGTGTTTAATTTAGGTGCATAACTTTGCCGCTGTCATTTATTTCACTTGTTTATCAGAATATATTGGAGGCAAAATAAGCAATAAGAATAAATAAAGCTAAATGAATTGAACATGTCAACTACAAGCACCTTAAAGCACCTAGGTAGCACACCATGCTAAAAAGTCTTCCCGTGTTGACCCTACTTCAATGTAGCCCCAGCTGTATTCCATGAGCACAGCAGCACCACCACTTGCCCTTCAGCTGCTGCTGGTTCTCCTCTTCCTCACCAACAGCGTGCTCAAGTAAAGCAAAGGGATACTGAAATCCTGAGCTCCCATGAGGCACCAGCAGCAGCTTCTGCCTACCCTTCAAGTACATACCAAGACCAGAAGGACACCATGGTCACTCATGTTTGTGCTTAAGGAAAGAAACTTTAACCTGGAAATCTACCGGGGGGGACTGCTACCAAAGTAGGGAAGGAAGACTGAGGAGAAACACATAACAGAGGAGAGGAAGGGAATGGAAGTGTAAAAGAGAAATAAGCAGATGAATAAAAAAGAAGAGCAGAACAGAACAAAAAATTAGTCACAGTACAAGGAAAATTCCCATCTTTGTTTCACCTGTGCTCGCTCCAGTCCAGTTCTCAGAAGGTCATCTCTTGCATTGAAGTGGGTTATAAATTGCAACAGTAGAAAAAAAGCAGTATTAGCCTCTCTTCTTTGTGAGGGGAGGTGTGAGACATCAGTCCTGTGGCTGGGATGACTCCCAATCCAGCGGCCAGTCCAAGCTGAGATGTGTCTGTGCGTGGAGTAGGCAGAAGGGGCTGACACTTTCTATGCATGAAATCTGAGTAAATACACTCTCTCTCCTTTTTTTTTTATTTTGGGAGATTTCAAGGCCCCCCTGATGTAGTGCCTCCGCTATGCAGTATCAGGAAGATGTTTATCTGTTATGGTTTCGGGACATGTGTAAATGATACGTTCGGCTCCAAGTTTCAAGCCTGAGCAGGACTGGAAGCGGTATGTGGCCCTGAAATGCTCACTGTGGGGCAGAGAAGTCTGGGCTTCACCTTTGTTCATCACTAAATAGCAGCCTGAGAGGAAGCAGGGCTGGGCTGGATTCCTCAAAGGTGAGTGACTTTCATGTTTTACATAATATGCATTTTCAAAAAAATGCCCTTGGGGTTGGACCGATGCCACCTTCCATGAAAAACCCCTGGAAAACTTGCTGTGGCTCAGCAGGGGAAGACCATATTGGATGTTGTCAGCATGTTAAAATCCTCCTGATATGGAGGCAAGAGGGAGAACAATTTTGGCAAAGCTGTTGCTTATTTCAACTAAGGAACTTGATAAACAAGGCTCTGAATAATTGCACCTTTGAAAAGGGAATTGAGAAGAAAATATGAGAAGCTTCATCAAAAGAGAAATGAAGTTTATTTGCATGAGAAGAAATACATTCAGCTTTACCGAGACGAAGGTCTGGGCTGTGTGGCACATTGTTTCAAGCCCTGTCAAAAGAGATTAGTTGTTTCATATAGTAATCATAACTAGCGTCCTAATGGATTAAAAATACCTCTTTCACCTCCACAATGAAAATTTTTTTTGGATCAAGCTGTCTTGCCCTGGAATAACTCAGCCCAGGGCCCTCACGTTGCTCTGTCAGACACGCAGCACACCCTGCAAGGGGCAAAACCTGCCCCTGCCTCCTACCTCCAAGAATGATTAAACAAAAATAACACTGTTTTTTAAGAGGGAGGACTGAAGCAAAGGAGCTCTTTGAAATATCTGCCAACTCAGACGCCAGGTCTCCAGACAAATTACTATAAATGAGTGAGTGTGACTAGGCGGTGTGATAGCTGGGGCAATTTCCATGAGTGATGCTCATCAGGAATATAATGTTGTTTAAAGTAAAATTGGCAGGGCACTGACATACCTGTAAACCAAGGTTAAGGAGATTCAACCCATCCCCCATGTAAGTCCTGCCATCCTTCCCCTTGGAGTCAGAATATTTTTTTCCAATGGATATCTCTGATGCCATGTTAATATTGTAGATTTAGTAAAATAAAAAATAAATGTAAACTTGAAATGGAAATTAGAGCTAGGCATAAGCTAATAATAAGCTAGTAATTCACTGCCATCCAGATATTATTAATAGTACTGCACTGCACTTTCTATCATACGGCATTGGATGGTCTGTAGGAGCCATCATGGAACAAAATCCTTTCCTTTTTTTCCCAGGGAGTGAAGTTGCTATAGGACCTGCAGAGTTACCAGTAAAAAGCCATCCCTTGTCTACACAAGACAGCTGGTAAGACCTCGGGTTCCTTCCTGGTCTTCCAGAAGCACAGGCAACGATAGCTGTGCCACAGCCAAAGGGCTTGAGGGCATCTGTACGCGGGCTTTAAGTTACTTGAAATCAATTGGTTTACTGTGCAGAAAGGCTCACGCTAGGCAACACGACGAGCTCAGCTGCTGGCACAGGCTGATCAGGCTGCTTGGCTCGCAGTTGCTGCTGGATGGCACAGGACCACACTTCATGTGGGGCCCAGGCACACAGCTATTTTGCCTCCCATGCTGCAAAGTTGTACTGATCCCTCCGAGGGAGGCAGAGGAAAGGCAATCTTTGCACAAATAAAATGGATAATCGTGTATTTGTGAATTGCATTCTGTTGTATTTGTATTTCTCTCTCCATCTCTCCCTCATGCTCTGTTTGGTATGATTCTGATGTAGTTTACTGTCCTCTCATGCCAGCTTTCCAAACACATCCATTCAGTTTTATAAGTCTGCAGAGGGATATCTAGTATATCTTCTTGCTAGGATAGAGCAGCAGCTTATAATAGGTTTACTTTTCTGCAAGCTACATTCTTCAGTGGCTGGCCAGAGGGTTTTACATCAGCCGCACGCAGACTTTTGGAAGGGACCTGGCAGCAATTGTGCTGGAGAGCACCTGGGAAAGCAGAGTTCAGCTCAGGAGAGAAATCACACACATCAGCTTCAGCATCCCCGGGCCAATCATTTGACTAGGAATCTGCTTCACTTTTCAGCTGTTCACATCCACAACATTTTTGTTTTCAGTCTTAAAAATACCTTTTAGGTTTCTCCCTCTAAGAAGAAAATGGCTATATAATGTATAAGATATTGGGAGGTAACACAAGGAAATGCTCGTCTTGTCATTTCCTCTGTCTGGTTGGGCTTTGTCTCATGTTAAACACGGGTAGAAGAACAACACAGATTTAAAGCCTGATTTCAAGTCAGTGGAGAGACTGAGATTCTCTGGTACAGGTTTTAAAAGACTAGCTTTGTCCTTGGAATGGATTTATGTTATGGATATGCAAAAGAGTTCATGGTTATAAGTTTCATAATGTTTAAAATGTGCTCCTGGTACAATGATGCCCCAAGCTTAGAACTGACAGTCTGCAAACATAGATGAGCTCCATGGATTAATATCGCCCACTGTTCTGAGGGCACATGAGGAACTGTTTTTCTGGTTATGTACTTGGCATGCGGAACTCTTTAGGCCAGAAAATGGGTTTAGAGCCGCACAGTTTAGATTTGCAAATGCAGATCGGGTCATTTGTGTGTTTGACTGTTCGATTAATGCCTACAACTATATCAGCCATCCAGCATAAGCCTGTTCGAAATGTCTCCCTGGCAGTCAACAGTCAACTGGGTGATTCTAATCAAGCTTGACTCTGGAGCTACTTCCATACTCCAAAGGGATTACACTATCACAAATCACTGGGTACCATTTCCGAATGGTGCAATTGCTGAACGGCAGTTGGTGGAAATGCTGCCTTGCTTCCTAAATTTATAAAGATCGAAAAGTCATTTGTTTAAATGAGAATTATCTCTTTATTGTCTGGAAAAACAAAGTATTATATGGCAATCCAAATATGTCAGAGCAGTAGTGTGTCAATATGAAGCAAGGCAGAAAATGCTAGGCAGATGAGAAGCCTTACGTGCTGTTTTTATCTTTGTACCGATTTTTCTGCGGGTCCTAGAACAAGACTGGTCCCTGTGGTTTGCCATCTATAAAATGCCTATGATATTATAATTTTGCCTCCTTCTGAGGTCTATTGGAAGGGTTTATCCTTTAGTGTTTGCAAAATATTTTGAGATTCCCAATGGAATGTGTTCCATCAATGTAAAATATGCATTATTCATCCTTTTTTAAAAATTGAGTTCTGATTTAAGGAGCAAAAGATTATCTTGCAAGCAAAATGCAGCTAAAATGAACAAACTCATATTTATGCTTTTCGCAACACCAAAAACCTGAGGGACTCTATTCTGTTCAGATTTTGCTGGGTTTTCTTTTTTATTTAAGGCCCACTTAATTCAGATTTCCCAGAAATCAGTCTACAATCAACTCTGGATGAGCTTGCTACACTGGATATAGATCCACCAGCGTGGATGTGTGCCCGATCAATTTGGTATTTGACTTATCTGCAAGCATGTTTGCCCAGATTAATACATTCAGCTGACTGAAACCAGCTCTTTGAAGGGCCAGCCAGGGTATCTCTGCACAGTATTCCCACCGTGCTCCGCAAACTGATTTTGCATGGAGTCAGCTCTGGTCTGGGAGGACTTATTCATCGTCACTTGGCTTTGGCTCTGCGTGCTCCAAGCTGGTCACTGCTCTCTCCAGTGCATCAGTTTCAGGGAGGATTATCAGCCCAGGTACAGCTCAGTGCAGCGGGGGTATCGGATGTGGTTTTGCACCTAAACAAACAAGCCAGCCCAGAGCTCGCTCTGCCCAGGCTGTAATACAGAGACACTCCAGCACTGCTGCTGGGAACAGCCTGTATCTGCCAGGCTTATTGGATCCCTGCCACCTGTGCTGGACCGGGGAGCCCTTAGGGCCATGCTCACTGGGTGTCCCCCACTGTGCTGTAGAGCCAGGAGGTGTCATCCCCGGACAGTGGCTCGGGGAGGAGAGCTGACACCATTGTCCTAAATCGCAGAGGATCAAATTCTCCGCTGCTGTAAACTGAGGCAGCCTCTTTGATGCCAGCACACACTGCAATGGTTTGCACCGGACAGGGACTAGCGCAGTGCCTAGATATCACAAAACCTTCACTAAATTTTCACTGGTCCTGGAAAGAAAACAAGGGTAAGAAAGAAATGAGCTGGTTATTCATTTTCTCATCTGTAATGGCTCACTATGCTGGAAAAGAGGGCAAAGCCGCCACAGGCAGCTCTAAAATAATTTATAGATTACTGACTGGGAAGTTCATCATGCTACAGGTCTCACTGAACTTGGCAGCATTACAGGTTTATCTTTTCACACCCAGTTGTTTTTTAATGGCCTGACAGGAAGGCTATACTGGCCCAGTGCTCACCCTCCCAGCCTTCATTAGATATTCAGGTGCTCGTCTTGGCAGGGGACCAGGACAGGGGAATAGATGACTCCTCTCACTCCTGGAGATGCTGCCCTCCCAGCACCAAATCCTATTTTTCATCTAAAAGGCAACCCACTCCTTCCTCCTAAGAATGCTTTTAACTATAATGTCAGGCAGGATTGTAAACCTGTAGGCAGCTTCACACGGGTATATTTGGACTCCTGTGCGGTCCTTCAGTAGATCAGGAGAGGGGTACACCAAGTTTATTTACCCAGGGGAGTCAGGGAAACACCTGTCCTCATCTGTTGAATTATTATGTAGAGAATGTGGTCCATTAGTTTTCATCCACTCGACTGTCCTAGATCCCCTTCAGACTTTCCTGGGGGATATTTGGAAGGGAAGTTGCACAGAAAGAAGAAACTCAGTCAAATTACAAAGGATGAAGACAAGGAATGACAAGAAACGTCAAGGCACAAAATTAAGCTTGCAAGAGAAATAAAAGCTAGGAACAAAACAGCCTGCAAGCTGTGTGGTGGCTAGGGGACACTTGAAAAAAGTTCGGGTTTGTCACCCAACAAGCAGCTAGTCTGCAGCAGAAAGCAGCAAGAATGAAGCAGACAATTAAAATATCCAGCAGTCTTCACTATTTGTGACCTGAGGATTAACAAAACCAACATCAGAGAAAAAAAGGAAGCACTGGGGTCTAAAAAGAAAAGGGTGGGCCTAGCTAAATTGGCCGTTTTGCTACAGTACAGCAACAGTTGTACTTACAAAGATGGGGGTCGGGGGTACGTGATGGTTTCAGGGCAGTGACAAAGAGATAGGATGGAGGTAGAGAGGGAGGCATGAGGTGCAGCGGGGGTGGGAGGCAGGAATTTCTCACACCACCTTCTGCCAAACCCGACACAGTAAGGTGCAAGGCAGTTTCAGAGGAATTAACTTTTATCATTGACAAGTTGCAGTGGACAAAATAGATTGTGGAAACTGGACAGTTGCAAACTTATTCTCTACACTTAAAAAAGGGAAAGAAAAGCTGAGTGAGCTATAGATCTACCAGCCTAAATTTAATTTCTGAAGCAAGCTGAGAAACAAACTATCTGCAAGCACCAAGAAGCCACAACCACCATGCATTTCTCAAGAGTGACCTTATTTTCTTTCCAGTCAGCACCAAAAGCCTGATGAAAAAGAGAAAAGCAGAAGATGTTGGATAAGATGAGTGTAGTAGAACTTTTGACTCCATATTTCCCCTGACATATTAAAGAGCAGGTTATAGTAACATGTACTTGGAGCAACTGGAAGGTCGCTGCCCAAATTATTGAAAGCCCACTCTCAAGAAATAATTATGAGAGGTTTAGTGTCAAGCCAGAAAAGCATATCAAGTGAAGGTCCCAATGTCTGTCAAAGGTCCAGGGCACATGAGTATTTTCTGCAGTGCTTGAGATGCTGTAAAATGGAGAAGGTGAGTTAATGGGTAGCTGGTATAGAGCCAGGAGGAGCTGTGAGCACTTTGAAGGCAAGCCTTGGACTTCAATATAAGCATGACAAATGGAAGAAATTGGCTGGAAAAGTAGGAAGCAATTCTATAAGAAGTACAAAGTCAGATGAGCATGTGTCAGCAATGCTTTACCCAGAGGTGAGTTGACTTGGGCCTGGAGGGATGGCCAGGTGACTAACCAGGGTCTCACACAGCTTTTTCTTTTCACTAAGAAGGTATTTTAAGATGGGGGGAAAAATAAAGAAATGGAAAAGCAGTATGCAAAGTTCAGTGCTTGCCTGAGCTGTGTCTGGTCCTAGTAACTGCAATCAATCTCTTGTAATACACCTAGTAATATTACCTAAATAGAGGTGCAGTGAAGTGAATACTGCACCATTTGAAAGTCACTTATTTTTGCCATGTAAATCCATGTAAAATTTGGCCCAAAGCACTTAGCATGGATTAGCTTCAACTGCAATAGTCAGCAGGAAATCCAAGTATGAGAAAGAATGAAAGACACAATATTTTTGAGGTTAATATTTTTGCTCAATATTTTTGAGAAAATATGAAAGAATTAGGAAATTGTCTAAGTAAGGTTATGTACAGTGCAGTTCTCAGTCATGACCATGACTTTCCTGCACCAATGTCACTCCTTAAAATAGATTGGGTAAGTAAAGTCTGAATAAAAAATATTGATCAAGCTTGCTCCTCTTCTGCACCTACAATATATAAAGGACTATTTTCTTGATTACACATGGTGGAAGCACACAGATGTGCACAGCTGAGCTTGGGGGGAGGAGGAGGAGGGTGTGTCAGGTGCTGTACAGACCCTTACCAGGGATGGTCCTGTCCCCAACATGTTAATAGTCGATGCAGAAGATAGAGACAGGCTGACAGGTATGAAAATGAGCCCGCCTGAGGGCAAGGCTTGAAACATTAGCCAAGTCTCCTGAACCTTTGTCTAATGCTTCACTCATTGATGAATTGCTTTGGACTAACGGAGCCTTAGACTAGCATTTAACTCAGGAACTGGTAGATAAAATCATAAAATCATCTTGGCTGGAAGAGACCTTTAAGATCATCAAGTCCAACTCTTAACACTGCCAACTTACCATCAAACCATGGCCCTCAGCACCACGTCTACACATCTTTTAAATACCTCCAGGGATGGTGACTCCACCACTTCCCTGGGCAACCTATTTCAACACTTGATAACCCTTTCCGTGAAGAAATTTTTCCTAATATCCAATCTGAACCTCCCCTTGTGTAACTTGAGGCTGCTTCTTCTCATCTATCACCTCTTACTTGGGAGACCAACCTCCACCTCAGTACAACCTCCTCTCAGGTATTTGTAGAGAGCAATGTGGTCTCCCCTCAGCCTCCTTTTCTCCATGTTGAACAACCCCAGCTCCCTCAACCACTCCTCATAACACTTGTGCTCTAGACCCTTCACCAGCTTCGTTGTCCTTCTCTGGACACACTCCAGCACCTCAATGTCTTTCTTGTAGTGAAGGGCCCAAAACTGGACACAGCACTCGAGGTGGAGCCTCACCAGTGCTGAGTACAGGGGGATGATCACTTCCCTACTCCTGCTGGCCACACTATTCCTGATACAGGCCAGGATGCTGTTGGCCACCTTGGCCACCTGGGCACACTGCTGGCTCGTGTTCAGCTGGCTGTTGACCAATACCCCCAGGTCCTTTTCCACCAGGCAGCTTTCCAGCCCCAGTTCTCCAAGTTTGCATCTGGTCTCTGCATCACTGAAATGTCTGCTAACTGGTGCTATAGGTGGCAATGATCAGAGGAAGACCCATGAAAGGATTATATGGGAATAATGCCCATCCACTCACAAAATAAGGATGTGTGGCTCACATCCCATTGTCCCAGGCTTAGTGGTGCAGCAGCTCACTGGTGTTGTGCATAGGGCCAGCACAGGGCCTGCGGGGCTCCAGGGCGCCGAGTCCTTCACGGGCACTGAACTTGCTTGCAGATGGTTTCTGATACCCTGCATTTTCCTAGCTTAATTCTAGCTTGTAGAATTAAATGCCACGTAACAAATTACATTGTCAAAGCAGACTGAGAAGAAATGAATCTTTCCAGCCTCATTCAGTTAATCCAGAATAAATAATGTGATATTTCTCAGTCCGTTGCACAGGGAACAGACTATGCCAACTGATTTCTTCACCCTAATTGAGAAGAAATGGCCAGTTAATGTAGCTCAGAGGGAAATGGAGAGGTCTGGCTCTTCCAGTGCTGCAGACAAAAGTCTCTGAAAACTCTTTTGCTTGGTGATGTGTTAGAAAACATCCTTCCCCTTTTGAGCGTAGCAAAAGGGGGCATTTCTAAGAGACCTCATGGATTTTATGTTATACTGATTGACCATAGCAACGAAGAGCAGCCTAGGTGTCAAAGCAGACCAGTTAATCACTGAAGTTAATTAGTCCCCTGCAGCCATGAGTGGCCACGGGTGTTGCATTACTCTTCTCATTGCACTGAGAAAGGAATTGCACACATCACTTGCAGAGGAATATAAGTGTTTTGTATTTTCCTTCACCACTGATTGCAATGTAAAAGAAAAATACAGCCTGGCTACAAATGCCCACGGGGCTGGAAATGTTGGCTGCCTTCAGTGGATTATTCTGCCTGCTAAAAATCTGCTCCTTTTCTGATTGCCAGTGGCTATCAGTGCTTTCAAAATGGATTTATTACCCAGGGCCCAATTACAGTAGCTGTCTGTACTGCTTTCTTCTTCTGCTGATGTTTGGAGGCAGGAGCTAGGAGAGCTGCTGGTACTGCTGTCCCACTCCTCGCTGCTGGTCTGCACCTCTGGGAGAGCTGGCCAGGATGATGTCCAGGAGGAGTGCTGCCCAAACAGCGTCTCACAAAGCCCCAAGAACAGACCTTCCACTTATGATGGACAACCGCTGCACAACTCTTCTACCTTCGCTGTGAGGACCATATATCACATCTTCTCTGCAGCTACTTTTATATCGTGGCTTGCTGCAGAGTGAACAAATGGTGACCCAAGATTAAAGGTGGAACTTGCTGGACACATGTGCCTTTACAAGAGAAATGATATTGGCAGACTGTTATTCCACAGTTTTTCTGAAAGAGAAACAGTTCTGTGGTAGAAATGAGGATCACAGGCTTCACTTTCCCAGTGTTTACAAGTTAGAAATGTCATAAGTCCAGGATATTAGCTCTACGGTCCTGTAATTTCAAGAAATTAAAGATAAGGAACAAAATGTCTGAAATATCTTTTTTTCAGTGAAGTGGATTATTGATGAAAATGAAAGTTGGTAGAATTTGTGAAGAGCTTTTAGCTAGTGACAGAGATAAATCTCTGTGGAAAGAAGTATTATAAATGCACAATGTGGGCGTGTTGGAGACAGAAATGTGGAATAAATCCTGTGCTGAAATTGTGCTCATCAGCAGAGTTTAATACCCCAGTGTGCTCGGTGCCTGTGTTTACAGAGCCAGGAAAAACACTTTAAAAGCTGTTCGTACTGAGAAGGAATGTGCATCTGTAGGTATCAGTCACCGATGGACCCTGTCTATCATGTTCCTGGGGTTTGGGTTTTACTGAGCTGCAGTTCATGCAAGGCCAAAGATAGGAGAAGGAGGCTCTTAGCCCCGTTCACGTTGCCAGAACTCGTGCTGATCTGATCCTTATCTTAAAAATAACCTGTGACCATCTCCAGCTTGTGCCTGCCATCTCAAGGGCCTGTTTTGGAAGGAGGGCTTTGAGCACGTCAGTGGGGCTGGAGCCAAAGCTCTTCTTCCCCACGGCACACTCTCAATGTTTGAAAGCCTTAAACTTTGCCAGACTTTAGACTGCTGTCATGGCAAAGGTTAGTAATACAAGCATGGCCGTCACAGTGACATCGGCACAACTTAAGAACATGGTTCATATAAACATGACCTGTCAGGTTTTGGCTGATCTACTCCTTGCGCATTTGCTGAAGACGGACACTGAAGGATGTATTTTAAATGGGGTCTATGGTGCTTCAGCTGCACTGTCCCAGTGCAGTGGCCAGTACCAGCCCACTATGTATTACTGGGCACATTGGTGGGCACTGGTATGGTCTCAATACCAGGTGCTCAGCACAGCTGGAAATGTGCCCATCTGAAATACATTCCTTGACTTTAATGCACTCACTGATAAGTGACGCAGCTTTGCCTATCTCTGGCAGAGAGGGACAATTGTCCTGTGTCAGCTTTTAAAATCACTATATTATGCCTTACATTTATTGTGTCTGGAACCTGCAAATCTCTCTTCACCCTCCACTCATCTCCCCAGATTTATGATATTCTGCTCTCTTCTGGCCTTTCCACCCATTGCCTGTAACTATCTTCACAATAACAAGGTCCTGTCTCAGGAAGAACTTCGGTGCTCTGTGGAGCAGGCATGGTCTCTGATGGAGCGTGGTGGGTACCAGGGCTGCTCTGATGGCAACTCCCACCAGCAGGGACCTTTGGCTGAGCTGGCTGGTGTTCAAGCCCTCCTGGGAACCTGCAAAGGAAACCAGATTGACCGGTTCTGCCAGCATTGATGCCTGCTGGGAAAAAGCCATTTTGACAAAAGGACTGTTTATTGTTTTATTTGCAAAATCATAGCAATCTTGAAAATATTCCCATCAACACAATAGTTTCTTAAATGAAAAAAATCAATTTATTCAAAGAAAAAATAAAGAAATTTAGTTTTAAAGCATTTGTATGATGTTGTGGCTTCTCACATTCCAGCCAAAGGTAAGGCCTTGTGTATTATTTTTTGCTGTTTATATATTATTTTGTGATATCAGAATTACTAGTCCATAATCCAACATTCTGTTATGACCTAATAACTAAGTCAAAATACCTGCCTAATTTACTGCTGACTTTAATTATTTAAAAATTATTATAATCAGCTGCTGCTTAATGCATATTAAAACAATTTACTTTCCATACCATAGTGTTTTCCAACACATAGAGACAACTTGCAAAATCTATGACAATTGTTTTTCTTCTTTCTTTAAAACAGTTGGTCAGCTATAACAAGCACAAAACATTTAATATAGAAATTAACATAAAATAAAATTCTGCACTCAGAACTAACTAGAAGTTGTCAATAATGATTTTACAAAAAATTTAAAAATATATTCTACATTAATAGAAGATATCCACTGTCATGTAACATATGAAAATTTTATTAGAAGATAAAAATTATATGAAATGATATTTCTATGTATATGGTTTTCAAAAGGAAAATTTCAATTTGAAATAATTTCAAGTTTTTCTGAGACACATCTTGCATTAGGCAGATTATTTTTAAAGCTTTCTGTTCCAGGGGAACTTTGCGAATTACCCAATGTTACTCCAGCACAGAGTACACCTAGAGGGAAGATGCCAGGGCTCCCTGTGATGCTGAGCTTTGGGGCTCTGAGCATGTCCACGCCTGACCTTGCAGGCAGAAAGCATCGACGGAGAGCTATGGACAGTACAAGCCCCCTGGCAGTGAGTGTGCCCATGGGATGGAGAGGAGCTTCTGAATAATGTTGCTTGGCCTGGGAGGCTCAGCACCTCCACACCTTTGCTGCTGTCCTTGCAGTCCATCAGTGGCCAACGGGCAGCCAGAGGGAGGTGGCCCTGCCACCGAGGAGGCTGCTGGCCCCTCTTCCCCAAGCACCCCAGGCTCTCTGGAGCTGCTTTTCACCTCCTGTGCAAGCCCCAGCTAGTGGCAGCTGTGAGATTTCCAGTGTACGTTTTGCCTCTGGGTCTTTCCCGATGCCAAATGGGATCAGTCCCCAAAATTTACTTACTTGCATTTCAAGCCGAACAGCACTATAAACAGCTACCTTAGAGAGCAGGGAGGGCTCGGCGGGTGCTTCCAAGGGATGGGGCTTTAAAGGAATTTGGCAAGGCTCTCAGGTGTATTTTGATAATAAGCACAAAATGCAGATGAAGGTGAAATAGAAAGTGAATGCTGGACACCTGCTCTTGGCAGGAAAAACAGACCCAGCAGAAAACAGGAATTCAATCCTCACTCATTTTTGCAAGCCTGTTGTCTTATAAAACCTATAGCAGATCAAAAATTTATTAAGTGACTCCAGGAAGGTAACATTTGAAATGTGATCTCTTTTCTTCAAAATTAAACTGTTTAATAATTGACCAGGAAAAAAAAAAATACAGTGGTCAGCTTTGAGAACTTTACTTCACTTACAGCCGTAATTAAGGATGACAATATTTTGGCTAAACACTGGACTTGTATGGGCATGTGCAAGTTTATGTTTGTTTATGTGGTGTCAGCATAAAGGTAGAATAAGTGAACACAGGGCTCACAAGGTGTGTTATATTTTGTGCACAAAACCCCATGAAAATATAAACATAAACAATCTGGCTCAGACCTAAGTAGTGTAACCAACAGGGAAGGGGAAAACAAAGTTGGTCATGAAGGTGAGTTCAGAACAGTCCACAGCATGGGTCACTGTAAGAAAGGTTTGAAGCAATGGTAGATCAGGAATCATGCTTTTCAGCTCATGAAGGAAGCATGCTCAAGGAAAGAGGCATGAAAAGAGAGGATAAATTATGTAGCAATCTTTCTTGTTATATGAAAGGGAAAGGAGAAAATATCAGCATGCTTGCATTATTTGTGAGGTATTAAATGTTTCAAGGACAACTGTGAACCCCAGGATATCCAAACATGAAGCCATATTTTATCAAAACATGTTCTCAGTTTCTATGAATTAACTAAACAATTAGTCATTTTGTGTGCTAATGAAGAATTCATGGTTCTGATAGAGAATTATAAGTTCACATCTGATGGTTGGAAACTGGCGGATTTCTCACGTCTTTTTGACCATACAATTCAAACAAAATATATTGAGTACACCCCGGATTTAATCAAAAGGCCACTAATTCAGATGTGTTTTCCTCATCAGGCAGATGTCTGGCTATCACTTCCACTGTTGTATAGTTCTCACTATTCCTTGGTAGTTGCTAGTAGTCTCATGAAAAGGTGTATTGTGAAAAACCAAGAAAATCTGTGGGGGAATAAGAGCTGCGGGTTCACTTGTACACGCTCCTGGGGTGACAGCTTCTTCCTCCCGTCTCATGTCTGCAAGTAACAAGCACCAGTTCTGCCCGTGCAGAAACACGGAGCTCTTCTCGGGAACATCCTCTTCTCATAGCTCCAGTTTTGCTTCACACCTCCTTTCTGCTCTGCCTGTACCCTAACTAAAGCCCATGGAAACAGCGTGTCAGCACAGACCAAAAGGTTCCCGTATCTGCAACGCTGATGCCAGTAGCAGCCAGTAAGGGCTATGTAAGGAAGCATGCCAGCGATGGAAGAGGAGAGGGGTACATCATCTCTCCACCACCAGTGGCTCCAGTCAGTCTTGTTGAGTTTACTGTAGCCTTGATGAACTTCCTTCTTTGACTTCATCTACTTACTTTTAACATTTGAAACATCCTGTGGTCATTGGTTTATGTTCAAAATTAAACTCAGTGAGGAAACATTTTTATTCACATTTCTTCAAGGAGGAGTGCTTGAATATTTCCCAACTTCAATAATAAATGAACAAGATCTCAAACTGCAGGACTTTCATAAAAGGTTGCAGCCATCTATAGCAATATCGTTGTGAGTGCTCATTCTGCCATAATCTGTTGGATTTTTCTGAGTTTAAACTCACTACTCTACCTTAGATGAAACAGGAGATTTTGTATGCTTTACCTCTTCATCTGAGGTTCTTAACACACAGTAGCACAGTATGGTAACACCCATTACCCTGCTGACCACTGTGAACCATTTTGTGTATTCCTCGTGATTGTAAATTACACTGAAACCGAAAGCAGAATAATCAAAATGAGTAACATGGGAAAGCTTTGCAAAGATATGAAGGGCAAAAGGGCTTATGAGGTCTAATTTATTTTGAGTAGGCTGTGCTGCTTTGAAAAAAATCCTGAGCAGATGATTCAGCAGGGTTATCTGAGGCAACTGGCCATCCGAAGAAGAGATGTCTTGTTCAGTCTTTTAACGTTTATATTCCGCCTGTCTCTGCTCTTCACTATAATCCAGTTTAGCAAATATAAAATGGGCAGATGAAGACATTAAGCTAAATGATGATTTAAAGGGACCATTTTGTACTAAGAAGACCAGAAGAGGACTGGCCACAAGAATACACCCTTGACATTTTTCCTGAAGTGAGGCATCATGGTGGAGCAGGCACTTAAAGTGTTAATAACCTTTCTGTAGGCTCAAAATTTGAGTTGGGATGCTTCAGTTTTATTTAGGCTGTAATCCTATCCCTTAAACACTGTCTAATCCAGAGAAAAGGCACCATCAGTGTCAGACAAAACATACTTTTAGCCAAAGTAACCATAGTTTTTGCTTTTCTGCTTTTATTTTTGCCATCTTTTTCTCCCATTTGGCCACAGACTTTAGTGCCTTGCTTCCACTGGGCCAGGGCAGTGATGTGTCCTCTGCAGAGGAGCTTAGGGCAGAGCTGAACCTCTGGGGCAGCAGGACATCCCTCCAAACCCTGCACCACCTGGCAGCTCTAACACCCTTTGCCCCAGGGAGTCAAAAGCTCCATAGCTGCAGGCACAACTGCACAAGTGAAGAGTTTTGGTGACGTTATACAAGAGTTTGCAAAAAAGTCTTCACGCCCCATGCCTGGAACCTGAGGCCAAAGAACTTGTGCTTGAGTTCATTTGTGAAATTTGGGATTTAAAGAGATAAGCATTTATGTGTGCTCTAAGGATGTTCTAAGGATGAGCTAGCTGTATCAGAACATGACAAACAGGTAGAAAATTTCAGCTGGAGCAAAGAGAGCTGCCTCACACATACGCTTTGACCAGATCTTCCTTAATAAGGATGGATGACTTTTAATTAAATGGGCTGTCACACAGAAGCAGGTATATTTTAATGGAGGCAGGTTCCTAGTGTTAATATAGAGACAAGTATGTCAGAGTGAGCAGGCCACTGGGCATCAGGGCTAAATTCAGCTACAAGATTGGGTGAGTCGTCTGCAGGCAAGAGGTTAATGTCAGTGCTGTCCTTAGGAAAGACTGACTCTTAAAATATCACATCTGAGTATATGCTCTTCTCAAGCTACAAAAATCTGTCAGGCCCATTGCCAAGAGGAATTGGGTTGCAGATGCTGTGGCTTCGGTTCCTTGGTGCTCCTGCAGGATGATCTACACACGTATACATTTACAAATCCAGGACAACATATTTATCTTTAAACAGCAGTGGGTGCCAAGTCACTTCTCCCCAGCAATTATAGACCCTCTGGATGAACCTGGCATGTTTTCCATGGGGCTCAAATATCGAGGAGAAAAATTCCCAATTAATAAAATCCACAGCTCACTCTCCTGTCTGCTCTGTGCAGCAGCCTGCAAAGGTGTTCCTGAACACTCGTTCTGCAAGGCTTCAGACTCACTGCCCTGTGTGTGTAAGTTATTTTTGTGTGCTTTGAAGCCTAAACTCTTGGTACATAACTTCAGGCAGTCGGCTGAGGCATCTGAGGCAGGAGCAACATCCACCTTGGGGAGGGAGCAGACCCACGAGCGGCTGGTTTCGATCCTATTTGGAAAACCATCCTATTTACACAAGGAAAAATGTGCATTTCTGTTTCTGTGGGTGTGCAAAGGCATGTGTACTCACATCCTTACAGTTTTACAGGACAATTTGATGCTGTCTGAAAACGCAGCCTAAGGTATTTAAAAGCAAAGAGCATAATCTATGGAGACGAATGCAGTATCCTGCAAAAAATGTTATATGTCTGATCTGGGAATACTTACGGTTTAAGTGGGCTATAAATGAATACTTAACTGCTTTAGTGCTGTGAAGCGATGACCCTCACGTGGCCTTGAGACAAGCTGCACAGTCTCCTTTAGCTGCCACTCCACTGAAAATAATGGGAGCGTGCATAACAGAGCCAGCCTGGAGGGCAAGACTGCCCCCGGGAACTACCAGACGGTCCTCTGCCTGATATAATGCTCTAATGTTTCCAAAACAATGTAATACTGCTATCCTAGATGCGATAAATGCTATTTATGAATTTCTAATCAAAAGCACATGTAGGCTGAGCCCCACATTTTAGTACCCGGAATAGTACTGGTGTTGTTATACAAACCATAAACCATTTTCGTAAGAAAGAGATAAATATTGATCACTTAGTATATAAGTCGTTTTAGAGTAGTACAGTTGTGTGGCAGAAAAATAAATATTTAATATATATTTTAATAAGTAAAAGTGCAATGTTTGGCTTATTCCAGTGCTTGATATTTCTTATTGGAAGCTACTTGGACAATCCTTGCACATTTGTTTTGTCCTTGTGAGCATTGCTAATTTTAGCGTGAATGATCATTCATCTAAGAATTCATGCCTGAAATGAAATGCTTCACCATTTGTTATTCTCTTCTCATAAATGTTTGTTACCCGGTCACAAGAGGGAAAGCACAGAGTGACTGCACAGCTCCCCACAGAGCACAAATAGTGACTAGTAGCAAGAAGCATTCAGCCAGTTTTGGAGATGAACTAAATCGGTCCAAGGTAATATTAGACATAAAGCCCTCTTCATTCCTTTCGCGCTCCACCAGGGAAACGATGTCATCCCCAACTCAGCACAGCTCAGTTCTTCCCAGACAGCATCTCAGCTCCACCAGTGAGCTCACTGGAGCTGGTGGCAGGATTAAACACCATGCAGCCTCTCCTCTGCTGGGCTGCACAGGAGCAGACCACGGAAGATGGACTTCAGGCTCTCCTGCCTGTGTTTCCCCGTGTTTGTTCTTCCCTTTGTTTGTCAGGTGCCGTCGGTGTTGGCTTGCATCTGCCACCAAGCACCAAACGAACAGCAGGAATTTCAAAATCAGAAATGAAAACCGAATCATCCCCTTTATCGAGGATCTAGGTGGGCATGATCAAGACTAAGCATGTGCCAGGACAGACTAAAACAGAGCACTGCAATCCAGTCCTTGTGCTCCCCAGCAGCACCCCACCACTATTTTCCATCAAAGAGTATTTGGGTGACACCTATCTCCTTACGCTTTTCAGTTCAGCAAAACCGACACTGTCAGTGCCCCTCTGTCATGAGAAGATTCAGAAATCTGGATTTACAGCATCATGTGTAATGTATTATGCTACCGATCAACTTCACCACTACAAGAACAAGTGCAAAGTCGAGGTCAGTCTGCAGCTATCAAACTGAAGCAGTTGGAAAAATTGCGTTTATAACACAAATATGCTCAGTTAAACTTATAAGTTTGTCATCAGCATAAGGCAATCAATTTTTACAGAAAATCTTCAGGCGAGTTATGATTTCCCCTGCATCTTTCATAACAGTTTAACTCCTTGTCCTAACAGATTTTCTTCTTATCTCTTAGCCTTTATTTTCAGTCCTAGTGATGTCCTCTCTCATCTAGTGGGGATCCCATTATTAATAACACTGAGGCAGTGCCTGCTTATAATCTTTCCTGCTGCTGACCTCCAAGCCCTAGAATGCTTGGTACGAAGGACATTTTGTTTATCTGTTATATTGGGCCTACCTTTTTTTCCCCAGCATAAAATAATCTGTCTGGGTTCTGTTAAGCAAACTGTGCATGTGTGTCTGGTATAGACTCGCGTTAGTATAGCCAAAAAAGGCCAAAGAAAGGTGTAAAACAAGGTTCACAGGGAAAAAAAAAAGCCCTGAAAAAAAAATCCCTAAGTTTGGAGAAAAGGTATATTTGTATGTTGAATGAGAAATAAACAACAGCGGGAATGAATGATTCAGGATTTAATTGCAATGTTGGAATTACTGTTAATTCTGCTACCCAAAAAATAAACCTGTCATTAAAGATGAAGACAATTCATTGCCATCAATTACCATCCCAGGTGAATGAGAATGAAGGAAGGCAATGCATAACTCATGCTGTGGTTGACACTGTGGCAGCCCAGTCCCCCGGCCTTGGCTGGAACTTCCCAGGCCATGTAAATAACGATATACTCAAATTGCCTTTGTGACTGGAGCTTTAAAGGCACACGTGATAATTGGGGCTGCTTTTGAAACCGGTAGTTCTGGTCCTTTAGAGCTGTGGCGATTACTGATTTTAAGGTTCCTCTGCTGCTGTATGAGGCTGTGTAAGTGCTCCCTTGTGGCGTTAGTGCCAAGCAGGTGAGTGATGCTTGGGTAGTAGACTCCTACGTCAAATATCACAGCACAGGACCTCCCGGTTCCTCTCCCTGCTCATGCCTTCCCTCTGCCTCTGCTTCATCTCCATGAAAAGAGGGTCTGAAAAAAAAGTGATCAATAAACCAGCAGAAATACAATCAACATTTCTGTTTTATATTAAGGTTAAGTGAATGCCCATGACTGGCCTTTAAGGCACTTTGCAAAGGCCAGAAAGCATCAAAAGACTAACTAAATTTCAATAGCTTTGGGCTTTGCTTTGTCAGAGATTTCCTAGGCTCGTAAGCACATTTGAACCCCACACACCGATCAGTTCTGCTCGGCCAATTTCTCTCCTTGGTGCTTTCATCTCGGTTTATTGGTTCATGGTTGACTTACACCTGCTTTGATTAATTTGTGGGCTAATCATTAGCCTTCCCTGGCAAAGGTGTGTTTCTCCTTTTTTCAACACTATGTACTTCTAATTACATCTGCCAAAGGGGACCTGAATTTGTGTGTCACGCTGGCCTGCTTGGAGAGAGCAGTTAGAGTACAGCAGATAACACTACTCGTCATTTTCACCACTGAATTAGTTCTGATCCTTCATATTTGTAAATCTGAAACCAGTAAGATTTTCTCAGTGTTTCAGTGCCTTACATAAATAGATCTTAGTGGAGACCACCTCATTCGAAAATGAAGACAGCAAGTAGCATAATCAGTCATTTGGAAAAAGAAATTTGTTAGAGACCAGAACATTTGCATTAATTTTGGTCCATCTTTATTGCTTCCAGAAGACAACATTCTCAGGAAAGTTTTCATGGCCAGATGTTCAGCTTTCCCAGCTGTTGAAATATTTTTGGAAGGCCCATCAGTCAAGATAATATTACCGGTCACTGGGGATACACACTGACCTCTACAGGAAGGGGATGGTTTGGCTCACAGACCAGCCTTCCTGGCCAAAAGTCTGCTAGGAGGTGAGTTCTGTGACATCTCTAATTGGACCTCATTATTCAATTGTACGGCCTTGCTCAAGTCAAGATATTACCCTGGAGTGCAGGACAGCAGCATCAGAGCCTAGCAAGGCCTGGTATTTTCGACTCTGGCAAAGCAGCAATGAATTTTTGCACTGGTCGTTACCATGTGATTGACATCACCTACTGATTACCATTTCCTAACAAATAGGTTGTGATGCCCTGGGTGGCAACATGGAACATCTTACACCACAAATGCCATGCGAGAGGTCTCTGAATACGAGCTGCAATGCCAAACCCCAGGCCAGCACAGTGGTATTCTCCTGTGAACGGAGGGAAAGCCAGCTCTGGGAGTCCCCTCCCCTGCCTCAACGCAGGCATCCAGCACCGTCTGAAATCTCACCTGCTGGACTGGATGATCTTTAAGGTCCCTTCCAACCCAGACGTTTCTGTGATTCTACCCTCGCACTGTTGCTCCAGCACTAGAACAAGGTTTCCTAGATGTCCTGTGTCACATCTGCTGACCCCGTACATGTCTCCTGGGTGCTTGAAAGCCTCTTGAATGGCACTAGGTACTCACGTGTGGGCAGCTGAACCTGATCCTGGTTGGTGAGCCACCTGAACAAGGCTGGTTGTGGGCTAATAGAAGGATTCAACTACCTGAGCGCAGGTTTCTAGTTCTGCTGTATAAGCCCTGGTCCCCACAAGAAGGGGGGACACAGACCCTGAAGGTCCTCTCTCACAGCCATTGGCCCCATCAGGAGGTCACTGCACCCTGGCTGTCCTATGTGACAGCTCCTTCCTGCAGGCAACCCAAATGAACTGTTCATCTCCCCTGGCTGGAAAGACGCAGTGCTCAGGCAGGCTCCTACGTACTGACACCCACACACAGGTTCCTTCATCTGGAGTTGAATCTCAGTCCTGGTTTCCCAGAAGCAAGTTACATTAAGTGTTTCCAAACAGTAATGCTTTTGGTCTGCTTCTCAAATCGAACCAAATTAGCATTGGGACACAAGAGGTTCTGCAAGGAGCTGTGGCTTTAGATAGCTGGGCATTTAGTTACCCATTGTTAAACATATCAGTACATAACCAAAAATTACAGCCTTACGGGGACAATGTACAAAACCTCATGTGCCTGATTATGAAATCATTAACTATTTTATTGTTCTTTGCTTTTTTTTTTTTTTTCAGGAAGTAACAGTCAGGCATTTTTTCAGTTAGAAGAAACCCCACATTAGACTTATTCTGATATAGCACATTTGGTAATTGACTAAAATCGTCACTACTTTTAACTATTCTTTCATTCAGTTGTAATACTAAGGTGAAGAAAATACCTAGCACAGTTAGATGAAGCTCTCAGAATCAGCATAAATTGGCCTAAGCAGAGGCTGACCCCAAAAGACCTAATTCCAGCTGCTTGTGCCCTCTTGTTCCAGCAGCAGGGTCACTGAATCTGTGGGATGAGCCGAGTCAGGGAATTATCATCTGAAAAGGAATTTTGCTGGGTTTTATACCCGGTTAGTTCTCAGCCAGATGTGGCTCATTCAGGGACTTCACAGACTCTAATGCTGGCACGTGAGAGACGTGGAAATGTGAATATGGATCAGCTTAAACCTCTTATGAAACTGCAATCTAGAAAAATATCTAACAAATTTTGAATTTATGGTCTTGGGCAATAAATACACTTTGCAACACTTGGACTACGTGAAAACTATTAATAGCTTAAATGCTAAAGCTTTTGTTTTCTCTGCAAAGCAGCAGTGACTGATCAGCAGTCACTCTTGCGTGCTGATCTTGCAAGTCTAACAGTCTTTTGCCCACTGCTGAGTGAGTCCCAGATGGTTCATATAGCTATTTGTCCTACATACTTATAAGGATCCATTATCTGGATAGCTGACTCGTGCAGCAAAAGATTTTCCAACCCAGAATATTTCCTCTCAGTGCTCTGTGCTATGGTTTTCAGCATGCACGCAATATTTTAATTGACATATTTATTATTTATTACGAAGTCATTCCTTTGGAAAAGACCTCATTGCAAATAAATAAATAAATAAATGGAGTACATTTAATGCCACAATCAGAACATAGTGAGGATTGAGGTCGTTCCACTGCCGCGGGGCCAGAAATTTTGCAGCTGAGATTGCCATAAACCAAGCACCTGCCTGGTTTGCTTTTGGATGTTTATGCCAGCGATGCTAATCTTGCAGATCTAAAAAGCAGGCTGCAGACCTGATGGAAAAAAAAGGCAGGAGCTGTCTGATGGTTTGCAGGACAGGGCGAGGCTAAGGGAAAAGATTATTCTTGCAGGAAAAGATTATGCTTGCACTGAGTACAGCTTTTCAATTTTTTTTTTTTTTTTTTTTTTTTTGGTTTGCCAGCAGTCCAGCAGTTTATATAGTTGATAGCCCTGTGTTTCAAGCGCCTGGAAAGACCAGTGGGAATGGCAGGATGCCTTTTGCTGAAGCGGGAGCCAGCATCCCCGTCAAGAACCAGCCCTCCCGAGCGGCCGCCGCCGGTAGGAGCCGTCAGGGCGCCGCGGTGACACCTAGCGATGGAGCGGCGGGCAAGGTCTTCCTCGGGGAAGCCTCCCCTCCTGCCAGCAGAGGCAACCGAGCTGTCCTCAGCTGAGCAGTCTGTCCTTGCTGACCAAGTGATAGGACAAGAGGAAACAGCCTCAAGTTGCACCAGAGGAGGTTTAGATTGGATATTAGGTGAAATTTCTTCACCGAAAGGGTTGTCAAGCATTGGAACAGGCTGTCCGGGGAAGTGGTGGAGTCACCATCACTGGAGGTATTTAAAAGACATGTAGATGTGGTGCTGAGGGACATGGTTTAGTGCTGGACTTGGCAGTGCTAGGGTTAACAGTTGGACTCAATGATCTTAAAGGTCTTTTCCAACCTAAACAATTCTATGAGTCTATGTTACATGGGTGGGTACAAACCCAGACAGAGCATCTCTGGCTGCCGGTGCAGGACTGGACACCCCTTTGGCATGACACAGTGACCCACAGGAAAAATAACCCTGATGTGTGCTAAAGCAGCTTTACAGCTTCTCGCCTGCAACTGGCTCACACATCTGTCCTGGCTGGAGAAGGGCCCAGATGTGTCTATAACCAACATGTCCATGGACTGCAAGCTCACAAGCTTGCACGAGCATCATATTTTTGTCCAATATCTGTGGAGCTTCTACAGGAAAGCAACGGTCCAAGCCTGGGATTGCTCTGTGTTACGGTAACACAAAATGTAGTAAACAACCTCTGTGTAGGATAAATAAACAAGGTGGCATTGCTTAAACTAAGGCTGGTTGCTGCATTGTCCTGCTCCTTGCAGAGCCGTTTTCACCTTGGCAAAGGGGAGCTCAGCCATTATTTGGAAATGTAGAACAGCCGTCTTTCACTGCCTGACTCACAGAAACCCTCATCAACCTGTGCAAATGTTTAGAAACAGGCACCATGACCCCTCATCATGTGCATAACTCATGGCTTCAGCCAGTGCAAGAACACTATAAGGCAAAATGTCGCTGCAGCAGGTGCAACAGCTGCTTAACAGCGCATTTTTCTTTTCCTTTTCTGAGCGTATTCACTGTTTGCTGAACTTTATACTGGCTCTCAGAATACTGGCAGGTTTTCTGGCTTGGCACGTCTTTGAATTATACAGGAATTCTGAACGCCCTCTCAAATACCTTTAAACCCCCCCATTAGCACAGTAATTCTGCTTAAACTAGTTTAAAAAAAAAAAAACACCTCAAAACACAAACCCAACAATACTGCTGAAAATTTGTTTTGCTGTGGCCCCAACAGCTACACAGTCACTTGGCGCCTGCCTTCATAAATCAGCTTACAGCCCAGCCGAGATGAGCTGCTTTAAAATACCCTTTTATTACTTCACAGGGTATTAGCTTTTTGCCATCGCAGACTCAAAACAAGCCTATGCTTCCTGGAACTTCTTGGACTCCATCCCTCCTTCTATTTCCAAGACAGAAACTTGTTTTGAAAAGCACTATGCTAGTTCAGACTGCAATGCTACTAGGAGCAAGCAGCTGATAGAGGAGAAAAGGCAAGAAACAGCTGAGCAAAAATGAGGGTAGCAGAGGGATGTAAGGTGGGTTCCTAAGGTGGAAGAAAGACAGCTTGTCCAGAGATCCTAGGCTAAGAGAAAGGAGTAGTTCTTCACAGAATGCCTTTGTGGTTGCCGTAATTGCCCATTTTAGAAAAAAGATGCTGCTCCCGAAGAAATCCTGGCAATGCTGTTTGTGTGGTGTGCACAAAACGCACCTGGAAGGGGATGTGTTTGGCAACAAGGTGCCAAGAGGGTCCCAGAGTAGTTGTGTAAGCTTTCAGGTGCTTTCTTAACATCAGCACAAGAAGAGGATTAGGAGCAGTACCGAGCCCCTTTGCAATGCAGTGATTTGGCACACCAGGACTGGGTCCTGGCAGAGGACGACTACTGCCACTCAAAATTAATCTCAAACTCCACATGCAGTGCTTGGTGCATACCAGAAAAAGTCTGGCTCAGCACATAGTGATGGCTCTAGGTCAAGAAGACTATCCCAGATCTAATGTTTGTGGGGAGCTAATTTTGCTGGAGTTATTCCATTGATTTGAATTTAAAATGCTCTGGTAAAAATCTGCCTGGGAGGCACAATGGAGTCAATAGCAATTCTAGTTAGCTTCAGGAAGTTTTTGGTCTTGCTGTTGTACAGGAGGCTTCTGGCAGCAGCTTGGCTCAAGATGGCAGAGTACTTTTGATGTGCACAGATCTTGGTTTCTCACTTTTCTTCATAGGGCAAGGGCTGGAAGACTGAAATATCTACATTTAAGCATTTGCACATGAGCTGGATATCTAAGGACCCCATCGTGGAGATCCGGTCAATATAGTCAGCGCCTGTCCATCCCATTCAGTCAATTTTTCGGCAAACCAAATTATTTTCTAGACTCTTTTGACTATATTGGGAAGTTAAACACCCTTGGACATCGCAGGTTGCTGATAGGTACTGACTGCCAGACTTAGGTGCTCCGGGGCATTCTTCCAGGCCTCCTTGTGCTGCACTGGGAGGTCCTGTGTTATATCTGCCACTTCCTTGTTGATGTCTCAGATACCCTGTGTGAGAAACCGATAGAAAAACAAGATGTCTCAAAGCTTACTTGCATCTCAGGCAATGTGAGAAATCTCTATGGAAGCAACTGAATCACCCTCAGGTGTCAACATCTCTATGCAAACATTTCAGAGCAGGTACTCCAGTCTTGAGCTGAATCTTTTCTAATGCAGCTGTGTGGCAGCTAACACAGCCAGTCTGCACAACAAGGCTTTGCTGCACCTCCACATGCTTGTGTGTGGTGGAACAGCCAAGCCCCGCAGCACCACGCTCAGCCTGCAGCTCAGGTTTTTTGTCCCTGCTAGCTGCATCCCTTCTGCTCAATAGGGAAGTTCTCACTCTTTTGCTCTGTGCAAGAACTGTCCATGGACTTCTGGGCCTTGCTGTTGGTCTAGTTGAGTGGGGTTTGCTGCAGATCTTCCCAAACTAGCTTTGTGTATTGCGCGTATTGGCCTTCAGTGGTGTTTGTGTCAGTGATGCTGTTAAGCGTTGTGATATTTGGTAGGAAATGGAAATGTTTTTCCCGTAGCTGATGATGGTCTCACTGCTGATACTGCAACTCTATGCTGTGACTGTTTTACCAAAAGTGGCCTGGGCCCTTACCACACTCTTCCAGCCCCCTCCCTTCCTCCTGCAACTCTGCAGGGGTTGTGCTGACAGCATTTTCTGAAAACGTTTGCACGCAGTGTCCCTCCAAAAGGGAATTTCCCCAAGACAAAGAGGAAACCACAGTAGAAGGATCTGCCCAGGACTGGTCAGAAGACAGTAGGTATAACTCTTGGGATCGCCTCTTCCCTAATCCTACTAATTCACACCATTGGGTGCTGTTTTATTGAATGAAATTTCAGGACAAAGATGTCCCAGTCTGAATTTTTATAAGAAAAACAAAAAAAAAAAAGAGCAAAGACATAAGGATATGACTTGTTCTCAATAAAGAAGCTGTTGAATAGTAACATTCCCCAAAAAATTCAGCTAAATGTTAGATAAAGTTCCAGCACCAGAGAGCAGGTATAAACATGAAAAGGATTGGTGAGTTTGAGTCAAGTTACCATCTTTTTAATACATTTATAAAAGTGAGGGATTGATGGACAACCACCGAATCCCCATCTTCTTTCCAACCACTGTGTAGCCTCACCAAAACATCGCTTTTTTGTTTTTCTGAAGACATTATTGAAAATCTTTTTAAACAAGCTTCTGAGGACAACCTGCCATCCACCTCCTGTAGTTTCACCAGCAATCGTTGGACTGTGGCTCAAGAGCCAGTGATGCCAGCAGGTTCAGTCCCTGTAAATGGCTGAAGTGAGAATGTCTCAGCACCCACAACCCATGCTGGGCTGAAGTAATTCACGGGGCTGGTACAGGAGGTAAGCGCTGCTCACTACCTGCGCTAAGTGAAGCCATGGGAAGCCTCCCTCTCCCTCCAAGTGCCTGGTGGCACACCAAAATATCCAGGCAGGTGTTACACCTGTATGATTCACATTGTACCCTCTGCACGAAGCAATGCAGGCAGGAATGCCTCCTCCACTGACACACCCAAATATCCTGCATTAACAGCACCTTCTTCCATCTTTTTTCCTTACAAAGCTTCTCAGGATATTTTCTGTTTGATTTGCTTTCATCGATTCAAAATGCAGAGAAAGGAAAGCAAAGTAGATTTTTGCTCAGCAACAGTCCAGATGAAGCAAGTTTTAAATAAATAAATATATAAATAACCAAGCTATGTCTTGTCGCTCAGAGTGATGTCAAATATAGAAAATATATAATTACTGTCATATGTAACTGTTTTTTTGTAACTTGAATAAAATGAAAGACAAAATAAAACGCTTGCTTCATTGTTTCTTTCTGATTCACTGCCTACAAACTGTAGTGCTTGAAGAGGATGTCAAAACAAGAGCTGGATGTGAGCTTTTCAATTAAATGTTTTTCACCAGAAAATGCTGTTTCATTGAAACCAAAACTTTTCAAGGAAATCTATATCTGTAGTTGAAACTTTTGTCAGAAAGGTTTGGGGGTTCAGAATGATATTTCTGATTAAAAGGAGAAAGAGACAAACGGACAGACAATCTTAATGCACAAGACCAAGCATCACCTGGGTTTAATTTCCCTCGCCAAGTGAGCGAATGAACCAAATGCTTTCTCTCTTTTACCTCATTTACTTTTATGACAAATTTCAACAGCCTTTTGATGATCAATTTAACTAAAATAACTGTTGAAACCTTAAAAAGTTTTGAAAGCTACAATTCTCATTTCTAGCTAGCCCAACTAATAGCCAAATGTATGAGTCTTCTTAGGATGTTTGTTCAACTCCGGTTCCAAAAAGCTTTAATCCTAAGAAAGATTAAAATAAAAGCATAAACCAGAGAAATTTCCACAGGGAACATCAGACGTTGTTCTTGTAACAGGTTTGTGTGACTCAAAGAGCAGCTTAACACTGTTGTCCTTCATTTTTGGAAATATCCAAAACAGACCTTCATCAAGTAGTTACCCAACGGCTGGTTTTGGGCAGACAATCTAAGGTAATCTCTTCAGGGCACCTTAGGATGTGGTATACCAGACTGGGGAGTCAGAAAGTAACCATTGTAGCACTCAAGGTTTTAACAAGCAAACTCAAGGGGATCTTCCTGAGCCCAGGAAAAAGCACCCCTGGTAGGAGCTGGGTATTGTGTATCCTGTCACTGGAGTCTGTGGCCCTTAGCAGTGAAAGGCATCCCACCACCACTACGTTCATTTTGAAAGTGTCTGGGGTTGCACTTGTCTGTACATCTTCCCTGGTTAGCTTTGTCGGTTGTGCTTCCTTTATTCTCTCCTCCTAAAGAAATTAAATGAAAAAGCACACACAGTGGAAGTCAGTAGTTTAAGATACCAAAGACTTGTATAATACTTAAGCCAGTTACTTGTAGTTTCATGATGTGACAAATCTCTTTTCCCAGACTGGGAATCTTGGCTTAGGAAATACTGTGACTGTAGTGATATGGACCTTGAAGAACACTGGAGAACAAATCTGACCTTTACACACACAGTGATATTTTCAGGAAATTCAGCGGCTTTATCTATTGTCAAGACTACAGAGCTTTGTTAAGCTTTAGCTGAATTTCTCTGTTTGCATTTGCAAAGGAGTTGCGTTTTCTGCAGTGGTGGTGACAAAGTTTTACCCAAGACTCCTATCTTGCCTTTGGTCAGCTCTCACACAAGACAAGCAAAATGACATATCTCCGCAGGACTCAACTGATGAAGGATCTACATCCAGAAAATTAGCAGTTAGTTTAATGTAAGCCCTTTACAGCTTGCCAGTGGCAGAAGCAGGTAAGTGGAATGTCGTGATTGATGATTGCAACAGCTGGTGATAGACTAGGGAGACCTAACGTTGACATCTGACATGAGGCCATTATCCATCACGGTTTCGACTACCATCTTCTCATTACGAGGGGGCTGAATTATTGAGCAGACCTAATCCATGGCAAGCTGCCACTTGCGTTTCTGGGAAGGGCGAATGTAATAAGAAACAAATGCCTCAACTACAATTTTGTATTGTCTCCAAGTCTCTCCCATTGTGCTTCCCTGCTGGGTAAAAATAGGCAAGGGGGGAGGTTTAACTGCATGCCAAATGGCTTTGCGTGGCAGTAACAGGTACCCAGAGGCAGTTAAACTGTCTGTCTCCAAAGAACCAGCACCAAAAAATGTTAAGCCAGTGAGAATGCAGCACCTTTGAAAAGGAGAAGGTTCGTGTAAGTTTGGCAGGATGAAAATCCGAAATAAAGTCTGTCTTTTACCCAAAAAAACTTTCAGACAAAGAACATGAGCTTCTGAAACTATAACTGAATGTAGAAGCATCAGCAAAAGCATGCTCCAGTCACATAATTTATTTGAATGTGCGTCAGTGTAGAAATTGGCACTTGCCCCATCTAGTCCAAATTCTCTGCCACAGAGAGCCAGGATCTGTGATTTTTAGTCCAAGGGCATTTCTGACTTTTCAACATTCATTTTCACTGCAAAATCAAAAAGAAAATTTCAGTCTTTCCAGGTGTTCCCCTCAGAGGGGCATGGCTTGGCAGCAAGATGAGGTGGACGCAGTGGTGCTGGTGTTGGAGAATGGAGCTGCCCGTGAGACATGGAGCAACCCTTGCCTCCAGCTCCAGGCCACACGCTGGGCACTGCCACCGTGCCAGGGGCCCTGAGGCAGATGGGACAGCAGATTCAGTGCCAGGGAAGGACGTGCCAGGACAGCACAGCCCTGCTACACCCTCCAACAGCCTGGCTCCTGCCTCTTTTGGGTCTTTTCCAGTTAAATGAATTAAGTGTGATCAGCAGTAAATGTGATCAAACAACTGATTCATAAATGTTCACCTGATCTTTTAAGAGAGGGTGAAGTAAAACTCTGTCCATCAAATTTGTGCAAACTACCAATGAGTAACTACCATCCCCAAGTTAGCACTGAGGGAAATAATTGTCTCAATTATTTCTTCCCATAAAATGGACTCCCTCTTTATGAAAAGTGCCTATAAATTTGCTGTGCATAAGAAAGCAAGCAATAATAAAACCAGCTACACACTATGAGGTAATATTTTGTACTAAAAAAAAAAAGTTCCTAATGAAAAATCCCATTTCCTTCTATTCAGAGATGTTTTCAATTATCTTCAAAAATGAGATTCCTGAATGGTGCACAACTTTGCCCTCAGCGATGCTGATACCGTGCCATTAAAGTCAATGAAATTCCTCATGTTTGAATGATGCCGGACTACAGCCCTGCATGTTTATTGCAAATGCATTTGCAAAAGTATTCCAAAGGATAAAATGCATAAATAAACACAGCCTCTGCAAATATCAGCATTTTTACTGAACAGATGTATGTGTTTTTAAATAAATTCTTGCAAACAGAAGTGGATTTCTGGCTTTTTCCTTCACTTTGCAAATTTGCCAGGCCAGGTTGTGTCTCCCAGTCCTCCACCTGTAACTTCTGCAAAATATGTGAAGAAAATTATAAAATTTCAGTAATACAACCATCACATTAACTGTGTATACATTTCTATTTTGAGAAGACAAAGCTTTTTGTATTTTGATTAACTGTCTTTGACAGACTGATCTAGGAGCATGAATAGGTTGTATTATAGACTATTAATTCCCTCCCAGTTTCTAGGGAGGAAGGTCTCCTTTTGATCCCACCAGACCTTAATGATACTGTTTGTATTAATATTAGCAACGACATGTTTTAAAATTCAGTATTAATTGATTCCTGATATCTTCATCACTTTCCACATATTGTGCTTTTCCATGAGAACCATGATTCATGCCAACAAAAGCTTAAAGAAATATCTTCACTTTGTAAGCTATAAAATACATTCTACCAACCGGTTAATTTATGGCAGCAATTTGGAAGTCTGCGGAGCCGGACACAGCTGGCTGGCAATGAGCACATTGTTATTAAATATGAGCAACATGTGACATTAATCTCAAATTAATTTTTGAGAGAAAGTGCATGCAAATTGCAATAACCTATAATAAAGAAGTAAAAGAAAATGCTGCAATACGTATTCGTAAAGGTTCATTTCTGTAGCAGGTTTAGACACATTAATCGATTATTCCTAGTTTTATTCAGTGATTGACTGAAGTAGAGAGAAGACCAGTAGAGAGACCAGACTATGGGATGCAGCAGGGCTGAAGTCCTTTGCTTGGAGCTGACCAGAAGGGTTGGATAACCTTCATGATAGTTCTTTTTAGCCAGCTGCAGAAACACCTTCAAGGAGCCGAGGTGGATTATTGAAGTCACAGGTGTCATTTTGTGAAGCTGCTATCACGTGAAGCCCACGAACTGTCAGGTCTACACCAGGACTTTACCTTGAATAGTCTTGTGCAAAGGCTGTGCCTCTGCAAAGCACTGGCTGGGTTATCCTAACACGGTCTCCCGGATGGGGAATATAGACCTCGTGCCGTATCGGAAAGAGAGAGTTTCTGCAGGAGGGTTTGCCAAAAAATGAGCGTCACTTCACTTAGAATTTTCCATAGGAAACATTGTGTTTTTGTGAAAAAGTCTGCACATTCAAAATGCTAGAAAGCTATTTGGTTTTTTAGCAGCTGGCAACCACTAAATACTGCTGAAAATTCAGGGGTTTTCTAGCACCACTGTTTCAATGAAAAGCAACAATGTTCAAAGAAAAGATGTACTTTTAGAAAGATTTCATTTAAATAGAGTTCCAGTTTATCTTCAAAACAGAATGTTTCTGATGGAAATCTTTTAGCCTGCCCTTTTGCAGAGAATAAATCTTGCTGGAAGGTGGCAGAGTAAATCCCACCCAAGTCATTTACATCAAAACCCTACGAAGCGTTATTAGGAAACAGAAACCCCATCGAAATCACTGCAAGTCAGCCTCTAAATATTAGTAAGATCTTCTGTGTGTCATGCCCTTGAAAGCCCTACCTAGCACACTGCAAAGTTTTGATAAGAGCCCCACACCTGACAGCCCAAGAAACACCTGAGCAGTCAGAAACATCAAATGGTACCTTAAAGTGGCATGTATGGGTAGCCATGGGGATGGGCTGTGTGGGATGCAGTTTTCTTTGATGCTGGCTGTAGGAGATCAGGCTGTCTGCAAGTCAGGTGTTGTTTTTTAATTTATAGAAATACATAGCACATCCTAGGAAAAGAGGTGTGTTTTCCTGTGAGTGCTGCCATGTCTGGTTACTGTAAATCACTGGTTTTCCAGCACCTGAAATCCCCAAACTTTTGCCTGGACACAGCATCCTCCATGGGCACTAAACACAGCCAGAAAGGAGAGAAATTGCACATAAAATGCTGCATATTCTGTAACTCTGACTTCATGGCCCCCTGCCATGTGCTACCCTGGCTGCTTGGGGGGACTGTGAGAAGGGCAACCTGGGTGCCTCAGCCAGTCAGACTCAGGGATTTCCATGTCCACCTCATCCTGTTCACATGCAAACTGTGGTTTTGTGCCTGTTTTTCAGGCTGCTTACCCCACAGGCAATTTGCAGTGGGGCTGCAAAGGCAGGTTGGTATCTGCTATTACGATGGATTTTACCCAAACCTGTGCCAGTGTGTGCTTCTGCAGTCTGTCCTGCATGAGCACTGGCCTCTCCCTCACCCGCAGCAGCTCTGGGCAGATGTATCTGAGAAGGTGTGAAACAGTTGTGGATAATGACAAAGATAAGAAAACCCAGCTCTCTGACTCCTTGAGATAAATGCTGTGGTTGCTTAAGATGTGCCAGCAGGCAGAGAAGACTTTGCTTATGGAATTTAATAACAATAGATTATTCTACATTGTCATTATTTATTGACTAATTATAAGTTGATCTCTATAGGCTGTCAGCTTTTCAGAGCCTGCTCTGATCAGAGACATGCGCAATTTCCATTGCCCGAAGGTCACTTAGGTGCCTTTTGCCTAGGAGGTCCCTCCCTAACTCTTCATTGCTGATGATTCCTTGCTTTGCAAGGGGCTAATTTCCTCCTAATCTGTATCCAGCAGCCAAGGATGACCTTCTCACGCAAAGCCTGGCTGCATTTGCTGGTGAGCTGGGAGAGCAACACGTTCCCGTGCTCCTCAACAGGCAGGCTGCATAGAGCCTGTCCTGATCCCTGCACAGGTCTCCTATGGAGAAATGTGGCTTATTTGTACTGGACAGCAGGTCTGGTGGCAATCTCGAGGTGCAAGAGGCATGGAAACGACACAGGGAGGATAAATAACAGCCTGCAATTGGGCCAGAAACCAGCCCATCACTTCTGCGCTCAAATGCACGGTTCCAGCATGAGGACCGCATGCTCCCTCCTGCCTAAGGGTGGAGGATGGAGCTCTCCTCCCAGAGCCCTGAGTCCTCCTCACTTTTGGCTTCATACAACACAAAGAGCAGACAGCATCCCATCAGGAACAGTTTAAGTCAGGAGAAAAAGGCACAGAAAAAAGTGATGATGCGGTTCATTCACAGTCAGGGAAACATCAGTTACAGAATGCTGTATTTTTGTCATTTTTAAAATTACAGACTCTTTTCCACCATTAAGTATTCCAGGTATAGCTCCTGCTCAACTCCTAAGTCCACTTTCCCAGGGAAATAAAATTTACACCTATCCCATTGGTGAGTGTGTTTCTCACTGTTGGTCTCACACTACTTTTAGCCCTCATCACCAATTTTATCCAGAACCAATGGCAGGACACAGCCTTCATGAAACACGGGGGCTTGGAAGAGAAGAAAAACTCTATTAGGCCCCACCAAAGAGGAGTTAGATACCAGGGATAGCCATGCTGGCCACCAAGCTCCACTACTGGTGCTGTCAGAGAAATGGCCCCAAGTATTTCTTATCCCACATCCAGCTTCCCTGAGAGGGTACCTCATTGTGAGCACTTTTCTTCCAGATCAGCCCTGTGATGTGAGCAGCCATAAAGGTGGCCTGGTTAGAAGGGGGAAATTACTAAAGAGAAGAAATCATCTGCTGAAAAGTATGGACAGAGAAAGGGCAGCCAGCCTGGGACTGCAAGCCTGGAGAGGGGGCTAGTGAACCAGAAACATCCCTGAAAAGTGCAACCAAGGTACCAAGAAACCAGAGACGTCCTGAGATACCACCAACAAGCAGAAAAACAAGGGACTGTAACAGCGACTTATCAGCTGAGAAGGTGGAAAACAGTCTGGGAAAATAAACTTGCTCTGAAAGAACAGAAAACTTCATCATGTATTGGTTGTTACAGATGAAATCCAGCCATTAACAGCATCTATTAGCTGCTCAGAGTAGGATGTCCTACACCTCTTATGTCCCTAAGCTATAAAAAGGACTTAATATTTATCCAAAATGGAGCCTCTGTCTCTCTGAGGGTTTCCTGGTTGAATCCCATGCAAACTTTCTCCGGGATCTCTGACTCTCACCAGGGATGCCCACCTGACTCCAGACTCTGGGCAGTGAGACTCTCTGTTATCTTGTTGGTTCACTCTGTCATCCCCTCTTTTGGGGATGGCTGGATGTGCTGTTTCCGCCCCATACTGTTTGTCGCCCCTTTTTTGGGATGGTTTGGCATCTTCTGAAATCTAATTTGCTTCATATTGATGTTACATGTATTCATATAAGTAATCTACCACAAATGTATCTGCTGCTGTAGTGTTGATGAGCTTGCTTTGCTAATGACAAGTTGTGGTAACCAGTAACAGTACGTAAGTTCTTGGTTGTTGCAGTTATTGGTTGTACTACAGTACTATTGATTGATACTGTATAATTGATTGCTGCTAGTAGTTTGCAATAGCTTGATATATATATTAATTTATATTCACTTTATTAATCATAGGTATATTTGCTATATATTTGCTAGTGGTGATTTCTGTGGTATTTGTGGCAATCTGTAATAAAGTAAAGTAGAGAGACTTAAGGAAAAAGGCCTCCATGTCCTCATGTATTGTGGAATCCTATCAACCCACAGTCGTGATGTCTACACTAACCCCTTAGGTCGTGACACCCCATTCCTCACAGTGGGGGATATGCTGTGTGTGCGCTGAGCAGGTGAGTTCTCAGCCCATGGGCTCCCTGTGAGGCAGGGCTGGGGAGGAACTGCCCTCACCCCCTTCCTCCCACTCCCCGCAGGGTTTTGAACTCCTCAAAGGGAAAAAAGAGGAAAACAATTCAGTGTTTTCAGATTTGCCTGGGAAGTGACTGTCCAGCAGGTGACATTTTTCTAAGGGTAATAACACACTCTATGGTGAGGCAGAGAGAAACGTCTACTTTTTCTTCTTTTTCAATAAGTTCCTTTTTTAAGTGGTAGCAGCAATGGCCATAGATCAAAGCAGACTCTGTGGTGCACTGTGGATGATGCATCATCCTTTGAAATACACTTGCCTGGGACGAGTGCTGCTGGACTCACGGCAATTCCCTTTGGGTGCTATAGAAGTCTGTCTATAAGCTTTGCCCTGGAGATCTCCAAGCAGAGGCTGTGCACAGGAGGTCATCGCACTCCATGCAGACACATGGGTGAGCCAGGCTCTGCTCTCACTGCTGGCTTTTCAGATGACCTCTTGCAGCACTCCTGTGGAAATGCCATAAGCCAGAGCAATCATTGGTGCATTTTCTCCCCAGTGCTAGGTCCCTTGGTAAGTCTTGCTACTTGGCAACTGTAATGCCCAAATGCCAAAGCCAATGACATGGCAACCAGGTGGTTTTTTCCCCCCGTTTACTCTATTCATGTGCTTTTCTCAAGAATTCTGAAATCTCTCTTGTATGAGCACAGGCTCAAATTGAAAAATAGCTGTGTGCATAGGAAGGCAAAGCTGCCTCAAAGCAAAAATCCTCTCAATTCCTCTAACCTGAAAGTTTGATATTAAGAAATACCAGACATCCACAGCTTCATAACTACTGAACTCAGTGGCAATTGCCAGTGCTCAACAGCTCCAAAAACCTACAGGACTAAAATGCTGTTCTGAGGGGAACTGTGCTGACAGACTCTAGTCAAGTACATGGTTAGTTAGCAGCTGGCCATGCTGTGCTAATTTTAGAAGGCTGCAAACACATAACCTTCCAGCTAAGGGTGACAAATTTACTCTTGGATGAATCGTGGATAAATGAATTAAGCTTTCAAAGGCCTGTCAGTGCGAGCTTGCTAGCCTGCATGCGACTGCCACAAAACGTTCTGCAGGGGGCTTATCAAGGCGAGGTGCATCCTGATCCGAAACAGAGTGATCTTGGGATTGAGTTCTGTGCTGGGGGAAGTTTTTTTGCCTTGAGCTACATGACGGGGACATGGTGGGTGCTGAAGACCCAACGCCACATGCCCAGAAGGGCAGCGGTGGCCTGGCACTGGCAATGTGGCACTGCGGCAAGAGGAGAGGAAACCCCAGTCCCGCAGCACCAACATCCCTTTGAAGTACCACATGAAAGGTAACTCGCTTTCACAGCACCTCAGGACACCCACCCGTCTCAGACCTCCCAGGATGCACCAAAGCACGGGCAGTTGTGAGCTGGACAGAAGAGCAGGTTGGAGAGGTGGTGTCTGACGCTGAGGTGGCTGCTGCAGGGCATGGGGCCTCAGACACCTCCAACAGGGACCTTAAATCTGACCAGAAAGATGTGAAGCCACACCTGAGCAGAAAGAGGACTTGAGTGAGGAAGCACAGAGAGGAAAATAGCTTTGTGGCATCATTTGCAGAGGCTGAAGAGAAGCTGTAAGGATCCATCCCAGGCTTTCGCCTCTGCTCTCTCCTGCCTCTTCACACCTTTTCTCCTCTCCTCCTGTTGCTTTCTCTTGCTTTGTTTGATAGACTTTTATATGTATTTAAATCAATCTAAATAAAATCTATCTCTGTATATCAGTATATGTTGATAATAGGATCATGGCAACACGTATATGTTGTTAGCTATATATGATATGCATGATACTTAGGATATGTACATTAATTTATATCAGTATGTTATTTATTTAATATATTCATAGAATGGTTTAGGTTGGAAAAGACCTTAAAGGTCTTCGAGTTCCAGCTCCCCTGCTGTGGGCAGGGACACCTCCCACTAGAGCAAGTTGCTCAAAGCCCCATCCAGCCTGGCCTTGAACACTTCCAGGGATAGGGCATCCACAGCTTCCCTGGGCAACCTGTTCCAGTGTCTCACCACTCTTCCTGATATCTAATTTCTTCCTGATATCTAATCTAAATCTTCATGCTTTCAGTTACCCCTCATCCTATCACTACACTGCCTAATAAAGTGTCCATCCCCATCTCTCCTTTAGGTACTGGAAGGGGCTATAAGGTCTCCCTGGAGCCTTCTTTTCTCCAGGCTGAACAACTCCACCTCCAACAGCTTCTCATTCTAGATATGTAGATATGTGTGTGTGTATATTTTTATATATATGTACTTTTTTTTTTCCAAGGCTCACAGCTTTACTAGCTTTGCTTCAAAGGCCTAACAGAACAGTTCCTCTTCTCTATCATTGCTTTAACTGGAATTTATTAACAATGATTACTGCTGGTAAGTTAAATAATAAGCTGATTTAACTAGGGCAGGGCTCCCATTAGCTTTTTATGTGCATTTATACCCTGTTAAGCATCACAGCTGCAGTTAAATCAATTGGCACCATCTGTCCAGATGCCTATTTTCACTTGCCTATCGGTAGAACCTAATCTCAGTTAATGCTTCAGCTCACGTTTTAACTAACCTGCCAGCGACTGCATACAGTATTTCCAATTCCTTCTTCAAAGTATGAGCATGAAACAAAAAACTGAATGGAGGTCTCCAGCAACAGTACTTTTTTCCCTAAAGGAAGCAACAGCAGCAGAGCAGACCTGTGCCCTGTGAGATGCTCTGCATTCCCTGTGCAGCTGTGTGGAGCAAGAGCCGTCCACGTACCCTCAAAGGTAAGAGAGCTCCTGTCTTGGGGAACAGTGACCGGTGTGGGTCAGCATGGGAAGTTGGAGAACAGGAGTGAAATTTTCCACATGATGAAGTAAAGGCAAATTTTACGTTACCTGTGAGACAGCCAAAATGTTACTCATGATTTGTTTTTCCAGAGGTACCAAGCGCTGAAGTCAGAGGAGATGAAGGCACTGAGAACTTCAGCAAATGAGGCCCAAAGAGCATCATTACAGAGAAAGCATCTGTGCAGGTGCTGCATGGGGAGACAAACTGTGGTGAGCATAGGAGTTGCCACCCAGTATTAACTGCCTTCCAGCTCCATGCAAAACAACCATCTGTGTTTATTCCAAGACACCTAGGGAGGCCTGCTTCCCATCCAGCCCAGATCAAGCGTGCCCACAAAGCTCTCATTGTCCTGAAATAAGCAGCACGTGCTGGAGTCCTCAGCCTCCCGCCTGCATGGAGACCTTACAGACACCTGTGGACCACAGGGAGGGTACATCCCACCAGGATCCCACTGCCCCAGTGCAGGGGGGAACACAATGCAACAGGGCATCAAATCCACAGCTGACCTCCAGCTTTGTGCATGTTGCAATCTGGGACTTTATGCCACGTTTGAAGAACAATTTGAAGATTGAGGCCACTCTTGGAGCAGTGTGGGGACCTAGTACCTATCCCTCTCCCCAGTGTCCCCTCCTGCAGACCCCCTCGAGGCCGCCCACAACCACTTCTGCCTTTGCACAGCACCCAGCGCAGGGGGACCCGAGGCAATCCTCGGGCTCCTCTGGCTGCTGCCATCAGGTAAATAACAACAACTTGGTACAATGTACTCTTAAAACTCTACCTTATTTCAGAATACAGATTGGACATACGGTGTTAGGAAAAGCCTCGGGGAGGGTAGAACAGGGCTGAACCTCGGTGCCTCGCTGCACGGCGAGGCTGGGGGAGCTGAGCAAGCAGGCGCAGCAGCAGCAGCAGTCTGAAGACACTTCCTTTTTTTTATACAGGTTTCCCCCAGCCCGTGTTTTGCAGAGAAAGTCTTTTTTTTTTTTTTTTTTACAAAATGAGACACCGGGAGAAGTGTTACCAACTCAAACTGCAAGTCCTTGTTTTTACTGGGATCTTCCCGAGAAACTGACAAGCACTGAATCAATCAGAAGATGAAGAAGAAAAAAAAGTCTGAATCTTCTCCATGGCCCTGAGAACAAGTGATAGAAATCACCAGTTCCTGTTGAAGGTGAGCAGAATTGATTTGCAACCAGAAGAAACTGCTTAGCTGTGCACGCAAACCTCGATCCTGCTGTGCTGACTCAGGCAAATCTGCTGCTTAAACATGCAGCCCGACACTTCAGATAAGATATTTTGCCAATGCTCAAGCTCTCTGTTCAAAATCAGAGCAATGGTTCTGTACCCTGCACTCACCAACACGTGCTCACCTGTGTGTAAGTCTCCATGGTGGAGCAGAAGTGGGTTTCTCCTGGCCGTGGGACAGCTGCCCACCAGGGGGTCTGACTTTTGAAAGGCGTGTTTCTGCAGGCATACTCACCACGTGTGATTCAAACGTCACCACTGGGCTTTTCACAGCTGCCTGAAGAATCAAAGTCAGCCGTTTCATCAAGCCCAGAGGCACCAGGGCGATTCCCTCTGAGCAAGGTTGCACTGAAGGCTAAGGTGCGCTGCCCTCAAACCAATACCCCGTGCTAAAAAGTGCTCTCCTAAAATTTCAGAAATTAGGGGCAGGGGGCGAAGCGATTATTTTTCTTAATGAAAAACCATTAGGAAATGTTCCCATCTGGGGGACAGCACAGGTGTTTACAGGGGCTTGCGTTGTTTCTGAAATGTGGAGTGAGCTGGAGAGGGGGTGGCAGAAGTTACAGATGGCACCAAATTATTCAGGGTACTTAAACCTGAAGCTGACTTTGGAGACCTGCAAAACTACTTTATGGTGCTGAGTAACAGGGCAATAAGCAAAAAAGCTGACAAGCAATAAAAAAGGCTGATAAGCACCAACCAACATACTTAGGACAAAAAATATTAACAAGATGATGGGCCTTAATTGCTACTGCTCAGGAAAGTGGCTCTGACATCATGGTGGAAAGTTCTCTGAAAATTTCTGTTAACACTCAGGAGCCATTAAAAGGCAAATTGAATGTGAAGACTTCTTAAGAAATGTGTAGAGCACAAAATGGGGCTCATAATTTTGGCAGTGAATAAATTCACGGTGTATGTACACTTTAAATACTTTGTGCAGCTCTGGGTAATGCCATCTTGCAAATAAACCCCAAATAGAAGATGATGACTGGAAGCATCCTACAGAGATGCAGGGTGGTTTCCATGGATGGAGAGCCCAGAGCCTCCTCAGTCTGGAAAAGTATCAGGCACAGCCAAGGTCTGAGGACATGAGCTGCGCAGAGCAAGGGACGGGGGTTTTGACCCCTGCCACTGGGTGCTGTGGGAGCCACGAGGGCAAAGACGCTGCTCTGGGGCAAGACAAATTCACGTAGGTTTGGTCCCATATGTGACTGCCAGGGTGAAACTCTGGCTTGAGGGGTCCTATGTCCCTGGTTGGTAAATGAGATTTTTCTGTGCTTTCCCCATTTCTGTACTCTAGGGCAGACTTCTGCTGATGACCACTCTCACAGGCAAGATAGATGCTCTCCAGGTGGACCCTTGAGGTGACCTCCCCTGACTCTTCTTCCATTACACATTCTTGTATTGAGTATATCTAGACAGGGAAAGCTGTCAAGATTTACAGAGGTAATCTAATAAAGTCTAAGCAAACTAAAGACAAATCTTGCTTATGGTCTCGTAACCTAAATGTATCTTCTGGAGATAATCATGTTTCCTCAAGGATTCATCACATACCTAACAGATTCGTAGTGATATAGTGGCCATGATTTATTCATGATCTAAGAAGTGGTTGATATAGTCATTGTTTGTAAAACCATTACGGAAGCCTCACTTTGATATCTTCTTTCTGGCCAAAATTCAAGTTTAAATAGAATATAAATTATTATACTGTGCCTCAAAGGCTTTCTATTCTGATTTTTTTCTTTTCCCTTTCACAGTCTAGAGGGGTGGCAAGCCTGTAGCAGTGTGTGAGTGAAGGTGTAACAGTGCAGTCTTTGATGACTCTCATATGTAGTCTCAGCAGGAGACTCTGTACTATTTTCCCTAAAAGAATTTTTGTTATTATATTACCTTATTCAAAAGTTCATGGAGACCCGTTTCTACCCTGATCAATGATCATTGGTACCTTTATCCAGAGCCGAAGAAGCATGAGACACCCTGACACTTAGGGACTGTGGAAGTCCTTCACTTCGGTATGTAGGGCAGAATCTGCCCTGACTCATAAAGATGGAAGAGCCAGGTTTGTCAGCTCCTGCTGATACCTGCCAGTATTTTACTCCATGGACAATCTGTCTGCCTCTGGCAGTGCATAGAGATAGTCAAATCAGGTCTTGAATAGGGCTCTTCATGGGAAATCTTGCTGATTGCACATACAATGTCCCCTTGATGCCAGCTGGGCTACCCTTGGGTGATCATCACTGCCTGGTAGAGTGCCAGTTGGTCAGGTAAAATTCTTGTCTATTTATTTTACCAGCTTGCTGTTGCTGTTAGGTTTTGTTTGAAAATTGTTCCGCTTATTTGAAATAATGGCATGGGTGCTTATAAAACTGTCAGTATTTTTTGTTTGAAAGGTACATCATTATTTTTTTTCCCCCTAATGCATTAGGGTAGCATTTTTAATGCTGCAGGTTTCAAAAAAATGTGTAAATATAGCTGCCAACAAAACAGTTCTGCTTGTTTCATTTTTCATTAATGATGCTAGTTTGTCTCTATTGCTACAGACAGAGATGCTTGTTGCTCTTTAACACAAAAATACACCAAGAAAAAAATGCTGTTGGGAAGTATATACAACACTGTCTTCCAGGTGTAGATTCATCAAGGGGATGTGGTGGGTGGTGAACCTTCATCCTGATGCCCTCCTGCCCCACAGGCTTTGGCTGCAGGGAAGGGCAGTGTCCTGGTTTGAGGACACCACGACAGGAAGCCTGCGTATAAAATCAACATCAGTGGAGAGCAGACTTTTTCCCAAATAAAATGCGCTCTGGGCACCCTCCTGTTCATTTCCATCGGGTGACTTCAGGAGCAGAAGGCTGGTCGGGAGCATGGCATTGCTCAACAAGGTGCTAGCTCGTTGCTAGCTACTTCTTTGGTGGAAAAATCTCTAAAATACAGCAGCTTGGGCCAGGAGATGACTGGCCTTCTTCAGAAAATGCTGTTGTCACTCTCTGTTTCCCCACCTTTCTCAGCAGTGGCCCAAGTGCATCGTCCTGTCAGCGCAAGGACAGTCCCCCTAGCAGAAAGAAATTAAAAGTTTTCTGTATCAAGTGCTACACCCTGCAACCCATCCATCTCCCTTGAGGGGCATTGCATCGGGTTGTAGCAGCCGGGAAAGCAGCAAAGAGATCATCACGGTGGAAACTACCCCCATGTGAAACTGGGGACTGAAAATTGCACAGTGTCCTCAGCGCGTGCTCCTGGATTGCCTCTAGGCAGCGATTTTTCAAAAAAAAAGAAAGATTTCTCATGGCTTTTGGAATAACATACTGCGTAAAAACCATGCCATGTTTAAACCGGTTAATGAGTGGAAGGCATTAGGTAGGAGTGGGGCAGGCTCAGTTCGTCATTTGACACATGGGTTTTTGTGAACAGAGCGTGGAGTGTGGTGTGGTACTCGTAAGAGTGGTCCGGGACCGGCAGAGCTTTCTCATTTTAACCCTCTTGCTCCGGGCGTACAAAGTATCCGCAAGTTCAGCCACCACAGCCTTTAGAAGTCACCTCTCACACCTTCCCACCACTGTACCCACTTGTCACCAAATGCCTCAGCGCCCCGTTCCCGCTCTAGGCCCCAGCATCAAGCAGAGAGCGTGTCGGGGGTGTGTGGTAACAGCTTACTCATAGGAAAATGCCGACGGGACCAGGAAACACACGCGCAACGTTAAAAAATGGAAAGGTGACGGGAGAGGCGTCAGCAACCCCCCCACGTCACTCCACCTCTGCTCGTCACAGGAGAAGAGAAATGCTTCAGAGGAGACAGGGTGCCTCCAAAACGGCTGGCTGCAATATGCAATGGGAAAGCTGTTTCAGGAAATACTTCTCAGCTCTGCGCGCTGGGGATGGTGGAGCCGGGCAGCCGCGGGAAAGGCTGATGCAAACGCCACGGGGGCTGGGGCAAGGGAGGGTGGAGGGAGCTGGCGTGGGAAAGGCACCGTGTCTGCATCTCTTTGCCCACAAATCCAAAGAGGGGGTCCATCAGAAAAACCCCAGGGGCTGCGTTACTCTCATCGTACCCCCGACCACAGAAAAGTTTTGCTAGAAAATGCCATGCAATGACTCACACACACGCACACACAAACTTTCCCTTGGGTGCTTTTCCATGTGCACGGGAAGCCTGGGCTGGCCAAATCAGAAACTTGTGTGAGCCCTGGCAGAAAGCAGTGGGCTGAGGTGGTGTGGAAGGCCGAGAGTCCCATGAGAGCATCCAGACCATTTGCTGTGCCAGGCAGGGGATCCACACTGCTGCCTCCATGGCACCTGCCATGGCATAAGGCAGCCAGCAGCCACCTGCTGCCCCATGGCATGTAGGCTGGCAGGGCACTGGCATCTCCATCAGGCACAGCTACCCCCCCTGCCACACCATGGGCGTCTGCTCTGCCCACTTGTGCAAGGCAAAACACCTGCAGAGGGTCCCCGCCTGCATCTCCTGGCTGAAGCTGCCTGCAGGGATTCAGCTAATACCTGTGCTGCATGGCGGTGGCTGCTCAGACACGGGCTGCCATGAGCTGCAATCTCTGTTGCCCTTTGAACAGTACTCTAGGTATTTGCTGTTTGAGAGGGAAAAAGAGCACTTGGAAAGCTGAGCAGATGTGCTGCTGCCATGCGTGGTGCATCTATCACCCTGTGATGAAGGCAGCAGAAGGTACAGACCCTGATGGCATCAGGGAAATGTTGAGCGAAGCAGCTCTTGTAACAGCACTCTTCACTGACAGGGGAGCAAGACCTGGCCCCCAGAGGCCAGCAACCCACCCCACCACCATGGCCATGCCCAGCCCCTGCCCAGTGAGGGGGGTTTAAGAGAGGACCAAGTTGTGCAGATGACAGAATAAATGTAACCTCCCCTTCCGAAGCACCAACGCTGGCACCAGCACATGCGGGTAGGTGCCCAGCCAGCAAAACATTGAGGAGCAGCACAGAGTCACCAGCTCCACCAGCTTCCAGATGCGTCTCTCCAAATTTGTTAGCCAGACTGTCTGTCCCTAGAAACCAAAACCTGAACTTGGACTGGAGCCAGGATGTTGTTTTTTGCTTTCTGTGCTTTCTGAAGAGGACTTTTTGTTCTTTTTATTCATTGAGCTGCTAAATGACAGGGTGAATTTATCATGAAATTCCAATTTACTCAATCCTGTCCCCCTGGTTTATTTAACTGTGCTTTGTGAATTGTAAACCATGACCCACAAAAGGACAAAACAGAGAGGATGGTGGCCAGTTCAGCACTTTCAGTGCATGTGGGCTCTTTTCAGGGCCATAATCACTGCCCAGTTCTTCTTGTGCGGTGACATCTGGCAGGGTAATTAGGACAGGTCCATGCTTGGCACCAGGCAGCCCTGCCTCACTGTGGGTCTGCACCAGATAATGAACTCAGCCGAGCTGTTAAGAGACATGCTTTCCTACCAAGCCATCAAGAATTAATGGGGAAGAAATTAGTGTTTCCTAGCTGACACTAGAGAAAGAAATGGTATTTTCCTGTTTTATCGGTCATGGACTCTGCTGACTGCAGGGATACCAACGTGATGCTAACATTGGCACTGAAAAAAGTCACCAGGAGTGTTGCAAACCAGCAGTGATAAGGGAAATGCCCAGTCCTACTTCTCCGTTCCCAGCCTGCATTTACATCAAGAGCAGTCTCTGATGGGGCTGGCTGGGAATTTTCTCTTGGAATGATTTCTCTTCAAATACCCAGTTTTGTTTTATAAGCAGCCGGAAAAATTAAAAGGGAAGCACCAGCTGTGCCGCAGCACACCCCAGGGGCTGTTTCTGGGCCGGCATGGGCGACCTCTCCCAAGCTCTCTTCCTCATGACAGCACGGAATTCCCGGGTTTTGGGGACAGGAGGCAGCTCCCCGCATGCACGCAGGCACCCCATGCCTGTGGGAAAGCTGGCCCCACTGCTCAGCTCCCCACACGGAGGTTTGGCTCCAGTCAGCTCTGCCTGCCTTGCAATGAGTTTGGGAGGTGGTGCAAAAAGGTGGGCAAACTGGGAAAGGGATAGTTGCCACTTGCTTTCCTCGCACCGGTGATGTTCCCGACGGCCAGCTCTCCAGACGCGTGGCTTTCTGAATGAGAATTTCTTGTTTATGTGTTATTTTTCTCCCATTTCAGAGAACCTCACAGAAATGACATTTTGAATGTTTTGGTTTGTACTGAGCCTGGAAAACTGGGGAGGAAAACACACACAGCTATTTTCATCTTGCTTCAATTCAGTTTTGCTGCAGATTTTGAGCAAAAGCTGGGGTCATTCCCTTCACCCTAAGCTGCTGATGTGCCAAAATACCACAGAAAGTCTATCAGCACTGCTGAAAGCAGGAAGTAGCAGAAATTGCTGGAGCGAGATTGTTCTCGTGACCATTCCGGGTCCAACAGTATGAAGTTCACACACAGTTCAAATATTTCTTGATCATTTTTCAGGAGTGAACCTCCACAGTATTTGCCATTTACTCACTTATATGCCTTTATAGCATAAGGTGTGTTCACTGTTTCTTTATCTTATGTTCTTCAGTTATCCTCACCTTATACAGCAGCATATCCTCATCTCAACCATGCTCCCATTTACAAGAATACCTAGTCCCAAAAGATCAGACATTCAAGGGGTCAAGCATATAGCAGATCTCCCAGGCTTATCTTAAGTACATTCCTCAGGACAGTAAGGATGCTCTGGTCCTGAACAGCCCCTGAGGTAACAGATGGCAGGAGGGATGGAAATATGCAGGCTATGGGGCTTGGTATGCTCAAGTCCTGGCTGTATGGATGTCTTCCCTATTTTTTTAAGCGTTTGTGATAAGGAGTTTCCAAGCAGTGACTTTTGCAAATATCTGTTGAGAGGCTTTTTTCCCAAAAATGGCAGAAAGGAGGGAGCGGAAATGCCTCAATGAAAAGGAAACCTGTTGAGGAAAATACTGACTGAGTGCAGTCAGTTACCTCTGGGCACTTCTGGAGTGTAAGAGAAGTGCAGCGTTGTGATAGCCATTTTTCCGACAGTCCATGCCGCCCATGCCCAGCCTGTAGTCCAGCAGGCTGATGGCTGGAGCACATGTCAGACAGATGGCTCTGGGGTTCTTGGGGTTTGATTCTCCTTTCCGTATTCCTTGGCACTGACCAGACTATTTTGAGTCTCACTGCATCTAAGGGAATGAGCAGGACAGTAATAGTCATCTGGCCTTGGAAAACTTGGGTTAAACTAAGCATTCAGGTGGATCATCTACAAGCATGGACACATGCAGATTATCACTGAATCCTTTGCTTGTTCTTGATGGTAGACAGACGGAACTCCACTTGTGATAGCCTGATACTTCCCCACGGGGAATCACTGCTACCATCTCTTACAATTTTCCTGGTTGGTATGCTTGCCTTGGGATCTATGTTCTTGAATGATTTGGCTAACTGATATGTTATATTAAAAATAAAGTTGGGGAAAATATTCCTTGCTTTGACATTACAAAATAAAAAATCAGGTTTTGGGGTTTTTTTATGAGTTCTGCTATCTTGTGATTTGCAGTGCAGACAGAAAATCAGGCTTGCAACTTAAGGTCACAAAATCTCAAACTAGAGAAGTCAATATGTTTTCTGTTTATTATTTTTTGTTTGTTTCTTATATGTAAGGAGGAATTGCCCTAACAAAATCACAAAAAAAAAACCCCTTAAAGGTTTTTAAAGACAAGCAATCAGAAGTTAGAATTGCCCTGGATTTAGGTTTTCTGTCAGCTTTATTTTTTAAATTTCTCTCCCTTCTTCTTCCACCAGCACATCATGCATAGTGTTGTCTTTAATTACAGAATCTCATACTAATATTTTTTTTCACTCACTGTGAAGGTACTAAGTATATAACCCCATAAGCAAAGACTATTTCATACTGTTTGAGCATGGATAGATTGAACCATGTGACAGACATGACTGATTCTGAAAGTCCTGACTTTGTACTTTGCACCAATATACTTTTTTTTCTGACCCTGGAGCTAAATTCCTTCTGTTAAATATTCACCAGTGTTGTTTTGTTGCTTCCTGTAGCTATGATTTTTTTATTGCTGTTGTTAAACTGTTCAGCTTCTCTTATTTGGTGTTAGCAGAGCAGAGTTTGAATAGTTCACGGAAGTTAATCTGAAAGCGCTGCCAGTGGTGCATGAGGGCTCCTGACTACCAGCAAACTTTCAAGACCCCAGCTCTCAATATAATTATTGAATTATTCATCCTAAATTGTAATAACATTAAATTCCTCTTTTGGACATAAATAACAGCTAACTTACCTGAAAATCTCCCTTCAAATATTCAGATTCTGAGACATCTACCTAGTAATTGTCCATTGATCCTTTCATTGAGAAAATTCTCCCCAGAGCTCACAAACATGGTAACCTGTTTAGAAGACAATTGGTCCTTCAATGGTGGCCACAACATTAATAATGAAAAACACAAAGAAGTGGAAATACCAGAGCAAAGAAAACTAAGCTCCTCACTAAGTTGAGGACTCTGGATAAAGCAATTCGTGTTAGGAAAATGGTAGGAAAATTTCCCACCTCTCTGGTAGCTAATTCCAGGAAATAAACTCCACAAATTCATTTATATCTGTGTGGCTAGGGCAACACAGTCAGCAGGGAGGAATCACTCACATCCCCTGTGCATCGTTTCCGTTGAGAGGACAAGTGGATTACAGTTGGGTATCTTTGATGTACTTCCCCCAAAACACAGGAAGAGGCAACTCTTTTCCAACCAACCCTTAACCCAAAAGGTCTCTCTCTGGGCTTTCCTCTGTGTCACTGCCTGGCCTGCTGGGGTGGTGTGTCACACTGCCTTTTCTCCTGCCTCTGAAGGGTTTCTTCTTCTCCCTCCCTTCCCAGGGAGTGATGGCTTTTCATCCATCATGTTCAAACCATGAGGGGCTTTGCATATCTGCTTAGCTTTGGGAAGTGACTTTTGCCTCTCTTTAGTTTTGGAGATCAGGTTTACATCATTAAGCAGCTTTCCCTTGCTGTGACCTGGGAGATTTTGGCTAGTTCATCAGGCTGTTATGATGATGATTATGCAGCTAAGTACATTGCTGCACACTGGACCTCTTTCTTCAGACACTGCCTTTTCAATGAGCTTCTAAATATTTTTCTCATCCTTTCAAGTCTATATTTTTCATGAGAGTAATTTCCGCCTACATATCCATCCAGTTCTTGTAAGTTCAGTAAAAAAATCTGGGAAGATGTTAACTGTATGAAAGAGTGAAATACAAGGTAAGAGCATTTTGATGAAGCTTTTTTTTGCTTCCCTTCATGCTTCAAACATTAAGAAGGATTAATTCCGCCTTATGAAAAAGGCCTTAAAGAAAGCCCTAGGGTCTGAAAGAAAGCCCCAGGATCTGAAAGAAAGCCCTGGGGTCTGGGGGAGGAAACCAAACCAAAAAAAACCCCAAGAAACTACAAAAAGGGAAAACAGGAAGGGAACATCTAGAGAGCATTGAAAATATATTTTATCACAAGAGGGCAGTGCATATTAACAAGTGAGGAAATAAACCACATTTCACAGGAGGCTAATCCCTTTCTTAAAAATTTCCAAAAGCTTTGCTGCCAGTGCTAAAGAAAAAGAAAAAAGGCAGAAAAGTCATAGCAAACAATGCCTTGTGAAGTCTGTTGTTCACTGGGACCGCAGGAATCTGTGCCTGGTACCAGGTGTTGTGATTTTTTAAGCGAGGTGAGAAAGCTCTAGGTGGCACAGGAGCCACAGCTTATCCCCGTTTTGCTGTTTCCCTGGCAGACAGTGATGCCACCTGCTAAACAGTCATTTTTCTTGTGTATCATAACACCAGCAGAATGACTACTCTTGCATCAGAGGTGTTTATCGTGGCAGCAAAGAAAGAAATGAAATTTCCCTCTCAGAAAGAGGGATTTAAAGCACAGGGATACACCTGTGTAGGGCTGTGCTATAATTGGTCCCACTGGCCAGAAGGAGGAAAAGCTGAAACACGTGTCCTTCCCTGGTTGCTCCTATGGATCTGCCCCTTTTGACCACACAGCCAACCCCTTGAAAGTCACCGATAGTCCCTACAACCCGGAGCTGCCATGAATATTTGCTGACACTCCCATCCACCAATATCCCCACCTCCACAACACTTGCTGGGGAGAGGAGCATGCTTTGGAGAAGGGCCCATAATGGTAAGCCTTCCACGGTCAGGTTGTTGGAGACAAACAGAGGAAACATCTGAGTCTTTAAATCTTCCTCTGAAGATGGGGAGATTGGGCTTGGCATTATGTCTGCCAGCGTAAACAGAGATTGTGTCATATAATTGCATTACACCAAAGGCTAAATCTGCACCTCAGTCTCTGAGCACTTTCTTAACTATGTGAATTTGCAATGTGCAGGATGAGCAAGATCTTCCTAGAGATACAGGTCCTCTTCTTTGCTACACTGCTTCTCTTCCTGTTTTCAGAGGACATGTTAAGCAAGTGAGGTGGTGCCCATTCAGAAGTTGCTTCTCTTTGAGTGTGATGGAACCCATACAGTACTGGGGACAGAAGAGTAGGTTTTGATGATCTACGAAAAGCTTAAAGCACCTGTTTAAGGGTCAGACAACTCTGATACTGACCCTTTACAGTTACCTCTATTTGCCATGGGATAGAAAACTTTTATAGTGAAGAACTCAGTGCTCAGGAAGGGAGTTACTGTGAAAAGTTGCCGCTATTTCTCACACTCGTGCAGGAGGCACCATCACAGGGCATGTACTCAGTGCCACTGTTGGCCACATCTGGATCCTGAGAGCCTGCAGCTGTGCAGGACTCAATGAATTGGCCTGCTTAAGCCCTTCCAATCTTCCAATCTGTATTTGGTTGTGAAACAGGATAGGTGCAGTATGAAATGATATGCTTAGTCTGGCACGGAACATCCACAGATTCGCATCAAGCTCACTGTTTCCTCATCTGTGTGCCATGGGAGCACACAGTACTGCCAGCTTCTGGCTGAAGAGTAGCATTGTCCTTTTTGGGGGAATGAACATCCTGAGCAGCCAGCTAAAATATCCTCATGGCTTCCAATGGGCTAAAAGAATTTTTATTGGCCTCTGTTTTAAAAGTGACATTCCTGACAGTGTCATTTATGTCAAAATCATATCTCAAAACATTTTCAGTTACTTACAGGCTCGGTGGTACAGTGATGCTCCTCTAAGGAGCATTAAAAAATAAAATATGTATTTGACAAGCAGACAAAGGACAACAGGTAGCAGCCAGTACAAATTAAAGTTATTAAGATTTAGAGAATAAGGGAAGCTAAAGAGAAGTCTCATGGATTCCAGTACAAGAAAAGGGATAAGTATTAATGTAAAATCAAGCAATGTAATTGATGGAAATAGTAAAGTTGTTAGAAATAATAAAGAAAAGGGATGGGTGCCCCATGCCTTGAAGTGTTCAAGGTGAGGTTTGATGGGGATTTGCGCAACCTGGTCTAGTGGAAAGTGTCCCTGCCCATGGCAGGGGATTAAAACTAGATGAACTTTAAGGTCCTTTCTCCAACTCTAACTATTCTGTGATTGTACAATTCTATGAAACCCTCAGTAAATATTTCTGTCATATTTCAATAGGGAAGAGATGGTGCACTTGACCACATGAGGATGATGAGACATTTTCTAATCTATAAATACCTATGGAAGCAAAAAGGAGGTGTCTGAACAAACATCTATACCACTGACAATAATCTTTCAGAAATGCTATAATACTACAGTGAATTACATTATGACACTAGTAAAGTGCGTATATTGTGCTAATACTGAAAAAAGGCAGAGAAGGATGTGTGAGGTAACTGGAGGCTAACTCTATTCCTAAGTAAAATAATTGGAAAGCTCATAAGGGAGTCAATGAACAAAGCCTTAAAAATGAGAATGCAATTAATTTCAGTCAGTTCATGGAGAATAGATCCTATTAAGCAAACCCTAGTGTTTGACTTCGTATCACTTGCTATTTTAAATAAAAATTAGCTCTATGAAAGACTAGTGAATTGCACTGACTGGAAAGAGAACTGGCTTAAAATATGATTGTCCACAAGGAATTATCTTCTAATGGAGATGCTAAAGCAGTCCTATGTCCAGACTCCTATTCAGACTAAATAAATCTGGTTTTAATAATGGGGACCTATTTAAGTCAAATGCATTTTAATACAGACAGTGTAAAGATCTACATCTATACTAAGGAATTCAGACCTACAGAGAAATAACTGCATGTTGGAAAGTGATAACTAAAACCAACCAATTTCACAGAGAGACAGTTCAGCATCAGTTTCCACTGTGATAATATGGGGAGAAAATCAAATCACAGTCCTCAGATTTTCTAAATAAAAAGTTAGCAAGAAAACGAAAGGAAGTGGTTTTATATCCAGATAAGATGTCGATAAGAATGAATATGATGCCTACAATTTTGGTATTAATAAATTGAAAAGAACCATGACAGATTTTCAAAACGTGGAGATAACATCTTTGAGTGAGAGAATCAGAAAACAAAATCTGCTTAGATAACCAAAACAAAATTGAGAACTGACTATATTAATCATAGAATAGCTTGACTTGGAAGGAACTTTTAAATGTCATCTAGTACAACCTCCCTGCAATGAGCAGGGTCATCTTCAAATACATCAGGTTGTTCAGAGCCCTGTTCAGCCTGACCTGGAGCGTTTCCAGAGATGCGGTATCTACCACCTCTCTGGACAACCTGTTCCAGGGTTTCACCACCCTCATTGTAAAAATTTCTTCCTTATATCTAGTCTAAATCTATCCTCTTTTAGTTTAAAGCTGTTACCCCTTGTCATATTGCAACAGGCCCTACTAAAAAGTTTATCCCCATCTTTCCTGTAGGCCCCCTTTAAGTACTGAAAGGTCACTGTAAGGTCTCCCCAGAGCTTTCTCCTCTCCAGGCTGAACATCCCCAACTCTGTCAGCCTGTCCTCATAGGAGAGGTGCTCCAGCCCTCTGATCATCTTCGTGGCTCCCCTCTGGACCTACTGGACAGCAGGTCCATGTCTTTCCTGTGCTGAGGGCTCCAGAGCTGGACACAGTACTCCAGATGGGGCCTTACCAGAGAGGAGTAGAGGGGCCGAATCATCTCCATTGACCTGCTGGCCAAGCTTCTTATGCAGTCCAAGACATAGTTAGCCTTCTGGGCTGCTAGCCAACATTGTCATCTCACATCCAGCTTTTCACCCAACAGTGCCCCCAAGTCCTTCTCGGCAGGGCTGCTCTCAATTCCTTCATCCCCCAGCCTGTATTGATACTGGCGGTTGCTCCAACCCAGGTGCAGGATCCTGTACTTGGCTTTGTTGAATCTCATAAGGTTCACACAGGTCCATTTCTCGAGCCTTTCCAGGTCCTTCTGGATGTCATCCCATACCTCAGGCATGTCAACCGTACCACCCAGCTTGGTATTTTCTGCAAACTTGCTGAGGGTGCACTTGATCCCACTGCCTATTTCATTGATCATAGAATCATAGAATCATAGACTGAGGCATAACTAGCCCTCACAGGAGATCAGCCAGATGATACCTGTAAACCACAAAAACATTCTGACCCCACTGAGATGACGATCCTTTGCCTGAGGACATTTGAGTGTAAAGCAGAAAGGACATGATGAAAAGTATGAACAAAATGTGGTGGGAAAAAATTGTTTAGAAGTCACAGGAACATTTCTGACAGTGACTGGTGATTCTAGATGTGTCAGCTTTATGGTGGCCAACTCTGGGATTCATGCTAGGAAATCATTCCATGGAAGTCATACCTTTGGGCAGACAAAACCAGCACTGCATAGACTAGCCACCAAAAAATCTGGTTAAGTCAAGTCCCCACCTACTTTGGGAACCAAAAAGTATCTATTTATTTTGTTCTACTACTTTTTCAATGTTAATGTGGCTGAAGGAAAGATTATTTTACTGATGATTGCTTTGATGATTAAATAATACCAGTATGATATCCGGATTTGATAGATTGCTCTGGGTGTCAACAACTCTAATGTCAACACTGGTGAAGGTCTTCAGACCACACACTCCTGTTTGCTGTATTGCCATATAAAAGAGGTGTTTATTTTAGAAAAACCCACATTTCCTATGCATGCATGCTGAGTATTACCTCCTAGCAATTTCTTCATTAGCAGACTTTTACAGTCTTTGCATTACTGATCACAGATTTTTAAGTTGTTAATTATTGCAGGGGTTCTTTCGAAGAGAAGAGTGTAGGAGGAGACAGGTTTTCCACATCTCTGCCCTACATTAAAGATTTCTGTATTTGTAATATTGAGCTTATTTGGCTGCTGCTTTTCCTCAAAGATCTCAAAGGAAATGCTAATAGTTGTTAGATCACTTCACTCTGTGGAGAGGTACTATGATTTCTTCTTTAAATAACATGAGAGATACTTAACATTTACACAAGATCTAACATGAAACTATTGGAAGAAATCTGAATAATATCAATGGATTTTGAAATGCACTCATCTGTTCAAATCACTGATCTTTATCTCCTGGGTAATGAACATAAATATATATTTACCCACTTATTCTTTTAATTCCAGAAACATACTGTAAGTCCAAAAACATTGTTCCTAGGTTCTTGCTCTGCCCAGGAAAGCTCTTAAATTGTATTACTGAGCATTCAGTCCTTGCAGACTGGCAGTTGATTGGAATAAAGATTGAATAAATGTTAAAAGAGTATGTTGAGGTTTTTAATTTTGTCCTTTTTTTTTTTTTAAGTTTACTAATAATCAGCAGGGTGAACACTTATACCTTGTGCTTGTGCATAGTACCCTAATTTGCACAAGTACTCCCAGAGTGGTGGTGTCATGCTGTCCACAGAACATTCAATCATCAGAAGAAAAGCTTGAGGTAAATTTGGGCATGATTCAAGTATTGGTTGTAAAGTAGAAAAAATTTGAAGACTGTCCCCAGTAACTTTTCAACCTTCCATCAGTGTTTTTCCATTTTTATTAAAATACTGTGAAGACTAGGACCCTATTTAAATCCTGCCTCAGATTACATAGTCACATCTGTAGGAAAAAAATTCTTTTATCTGAATTCCAGTATGAAACTTCATCTTTCTTCCTGTTTGACAGGCCGGCCATTTGCCCTCTGCTGTTGGCTTTCTGTGATTTATTCTAGCTAGAGCTGAAACAATCTTGAAACTCAAAATGCAGTTTCTCTGTGTCCTCCTTGCTTGAAACAACCCAAATTTCCAAGTGATAATCAGGTCAAGCCCCATCTTTCTCAAAAACTGAATTAGAGTTCAGGAGCCACCATAAGAGCTCTGCTCCACAACAGAACACAGAAGTCCGGGTCAAAGTGCCTGAAAGCTATGAAAGAAACATTTTTGGTCAAAATTTACAGAGATAATTGAATTAAACCCATCTTTACATCTGTAGAAGAAGGGGTTTGAGCTAATCTTAAAACCTGCATCCAGAAAACAGTTGTTTAAAAAAGCAGCAAATCTTCATGCATGGGGGTGCCCAAATGTTTGCTGCTGCTGCTACATATTTCACTCTAAAGGTATTCAGATACCATCAGGAGTGGTTGGAGGATAAAACCCTGAGATAGATGGAGGAGAGAGATACTGTACTTGCACAGGGCATGGTTTGCTGCAATGAAGCGTGGTTATTTGTTGTCTAAAAAAAATTATACTTGACCCAGTTTAATTAACTGTGGGTTGCGGTTCAACATTTGAGAATTGGTTACTTAGAAGTTATACTGCTTTTAAAAAACCACTATAAAACAATCCTTTTTGTGGTCTGTTCTCAAAGTAGCAGCATAGGTTAAGCCACTCAGACATATGTACTGTATTTCCTTAAAGGCAGCAGTGCTGAAAATGCAGGTGGTTTAATGCTACAGTTTAACCAAAAGGTGTTATCTATATGTCATTTAGACCAAGAGAGCAAGTTTCTCTCTAAAGCAGGCAGCATTTGAGCAGTTTTATTCCTCATGGGTAAACTCTCCTTTCATGCCTACACAAGTGTCTACTGTATCTGGTGAAAGAGAGTGGTTATTTAGATCTTTATTTTACAAAACAGCTTTAAATTTATGCTCATGTGCAGCTTTAGCTGACAGTTTTAGTTAACAAAGTGCTTTAGGAACACATCCAAATAAAAACAAGTAGCTTCCACCATGAGATCTATCTGTGACTGGTACCAAGACACAACCCTCTAAAGGAAAAACAGCATCTTCTGGTCATTACCAGTGTGGGTCAGATGTTAACTAACAACAACTCTACATCTGAGCCACACTAGCAATGACCAGAAGTTGTAAGCAGCAACAGGTTGCTTTGGTGGTCTCTGTTAAGGACAGTAAAGAAAGAGTCACTTTATGAGCTACTTCCCTCTAAGTGGTCACCTTAGATGTCAGTCTTGGCTCTGAGGACTGGAAAGGTATGGAAGGGGCCGCGAGATGTTTCTGAACCTGTCACAGCCACACCAGTTGACTCTAACTGCTGATCAGCTCTTTTTGTCTCTGCACTGATTACCAGATAAAGGCCAGATTTTGTAGCATCTTCTCCATTTCTTTCTCTAAGTCACAGGACCATTGTTTCAAACACAATTCATCACAGTCGTTGTAGGGAACAGGGCCACATATGCAGGCAAGGACTCCATCTGGAAAAAATAAATTAAGCTAACTGGGTAAGTATAAGAACAACTGGGTCCACAGCCTGATGGGATTATTATTATTTTTTCAGATGTATTTTCCCTCCAGGGATTTCCATTCCTGAATAGTAGAAAGGGTGGAAAGCATTTGTGTTGATACAGGTAAAGCAGGCACTGGAAAACTCTGTGAATATTAGGCCAGTACATTTTTTTAAACCATCACTACTCCCTGAATCTATTTACCTCTGGACTCTGACTCAACAACTCACTATTCTTGGGATGGCAGCAAGTTCTGCCTGCATATTGAACAGAGTCCTGAATTTTTTTTTTTCTTTTTGGAGCAAACTCATATTTAATAATGCTCCCAAAACACACACGTTCTGATCAACTGAATGGATTGGCTGAATGCTAAATGACATATTCTCTGTGAACTTATAGTACTTTCTACCATGGCTTGGCATCAATTTTTGAAATCGGAGTTGCTAAACTGGTGTATTTTTCTCAAAGGATTAGAAAGCAGCTAGTGGCAATTCTATGTCCAGAATCTCATGTAAATTCTAAGCAGTGGCACAAAGAAAAACATCTGGATCAGGCTGGAAGAAGGGAGCTATTGATAGGGCAGACTGCCACACGACAAGAAGGAAAATTCCCTAGCTGGCATTCATTATAAAATCACTGAATTAATTTGGAGTTACATAATGGTAAACTTGAAAAGACAGCACTCTTAAGTGCTTTTGAGAAATCAAACACAGTGTTTACCAGGAACTCCTAAACATGTCTTTTTAAAAAATAGTGGAGTCTTAAAGGTATATAGTATTTATTGTTATGTGGTTATTGCTAAAACATCCAAGCCTAGCTCATCATTCTCATGTTAGTCTGATGTAACTTTATGTGATAATTCTTATGAACTAAACTTGCCCTGGGACTTTAGCTTCTTCATGGGATTCTGGTCTAGTTTTATCCAAGTTTGAGTATAAGCTCATTGAAGGACATTTAATGAGATGAGGCACCTCAGGGAAGTTATTTTGTGGGGATGGGATTTGTTCCCCCAGAGAATAAGACCCTCTTCAGATCATCTCCCTTTCAGAACCCCTCCTGAAATCTTTGAAGGGTCAGAGAGAGTTTCTAAAGAAATAGGGGCTACTTCTTGTTGGTCATGGTCAGGCTATACGTGAAAAGAGCAAGAAGAAATGGCAAGAACACATCAGACATCTTCTCTGAAAATTTAAAACAGTCACTTGATGCCTGATATTCATCACTTTTTCTAGATGCCATCATGTGTCATTTAATTCTGACCCTCTAAATTTAGAAGATATGGTCATTTGCTTCCCTAGAGTCACTATTTTATAGCCATAGACTAACTCTGTACCCTCCATCGAACCAGTAAGTCGTCTTAGCCCTAGTTGTATTTTCCCTTTCCATAGCTACTAAAGAGAAAACATGTCTTTATGAGCAAGAATTTCATATCTCTTATCTACCACAGCAAATGCAATTTGAAACCCCACTTTAAATGTGGGTGGAATGAGAAGCTTTTCTGTAAGTCTGCAGTAGACTAATAAAGCTTAGGAAAAAAACTCTTTTAAGATACGGTCCAAATGCAGTTTCAAGATATGAATCTCCTTAGTGAGATAAGACTGCAACCAAATACATACTGATATTAGATCAAAAGGAACTGCTCACTCATTTCTGAAAGCTTAATTCTAATCACAGACACATATGACACTTTCCTGTGGGTCTCTCAACTGAAAGAACAGAGGGTGAGGTGTGTTTGTAATCAGCAGGTTTTGAAAGGTATAGAACAGTATAAACCTCTGAATAATCTGATGTGAATAGTTGTCTTTAGACTTATTAAATAAACTCTAATTTGTAATAACTTGATCTCACAGCAATACTCAAGCACCACTTTGTTTTCATGACCTCTCCATTTTTTATGGTATGTTAGCAAACTTAAAGCATGAGGCTGTCTGCACTTGTATTAGCTTCTATATCTATGCATGTTCTGTTTTTTCTTTTTAATCCCTGCTAAGTGCATTTAACTATGATGCTATTTCGAAACTTTCATATGGTTTAGGAGCCCAAAATAGAAATGTTATTTCTTAATCGTGAGAGATCATCACTTTGCAAAGGTGGTAACTCTGCAGTTGGGGCTTTGTTGTGCAGAGCTTCTGGATACCTAATTCTTCTTCAAGTCGAACAAGCTTTAAGGTAACAGGTAGCGTTCCCAGTAAAGCTCTTGTGGCCTTTCCAGGATGTGCAACACCTCAAACCTATCTTGTGGTGAGGGAACAGAGGGGTTGTCCACTGACTCCTCATTGGAGGGCCAAAATTGGAATAGCTGCATGGGTACGTCCTTCCTCCATGCCCTCACAACCACCTCCTTCTCCTCCCCACACCTCTGGGTGACAGCGCCCCCCAAAACGCAGCTCCCTCACCCAGCAGCCCAGCTGTGCTGCCTGAACAGAGGGGCTCCCACTACACTTGCTTTCCTTCAGTCCCTCACAAGTTACAGCCACCCAGTGGACTCCCACTGAGTTTTTAGGGCCACCATGAAGGCCACCTGTAAAATCGGCATCGTGCAAGTGAGTCGGTGGCCACAGGGATAGAGACAGGGTAAGGATATGATAGAGTCAACTTGGCCTTGCTAAGGAACAGAGGAACAGATGGGCTAGGGGTTTTGTCTTTTTGTTAAATTTCTTTTAAAAATACACTTAGTGTGCTGTGTTGTTTGTGTATGTAGTTCTCACTCCAGGTGTGTGCATACATACGTATGTACATGTGTGTATGTATACACACACACTTACCTATGACAACACTGTTTAACTGCCAAGTTTTTTAATTTGGCTTTACTGACAAAGATGACATTTGCCTTTTTTGTAAGGCTTTTGTCCTTTGGCAGCTTCTGGCAAAGCCAAGGTGGAAACTGTTTAAGCACATGGTGTGGGCATAGTCCTTTCCAGCTGATTCTAAGACTGTCAGAGGGCAAAATCCTGAAATATTCCACGTTGCCCTGAGAATTTATGTCAAGAAGAAAAACAGTTTCTCATCACCTCCTATTTTTATGAAGCTGAACTTGGCTGCTTCTTCTCATGTGAATTTGACTTGAATAGTGTCAATCACCACAGAGGTTTTGTTTTTCACTATTTTCCTTTGCTCCCCTTCTGCCTAGGCACAGCACATTTTTCTTGTGGTACCGCACCTGTAGAGGAATGAGATTTCACTCTTGACAATCTTGGCTGGTGTTATTACACTGTCATTTGCCACTGTATTCATAACAAATATAAGACTTCTGTTAGTTAACCCTTAAATCAAACCTGTGGCCATCTGTGTGCAATAAATAGCTTAACCAGGACACTTTCCACCTGACTGACTCTTTGGTTGGAAGAAGCAATTTTAACCCTTTTTTCCCGTCTTTTTTCCCCCTTCTCTCTTCAAATACCTCTCTTGCGAGATCTTTTCCCCTCCCTCCCTCAGTGAGCTCAAGCAGGCTGCAGAGATTATTAACTGCCTGCCAAAATATCAGGTAACTAATGACTAGTTCTTCAAAAGTTCAGATCTGTTTAGCTCAGAGGCCCTTCCTCCGGGGGTGCTGCAACTTCAGAGGGACAGCAAGTCTTCCACATCCCCTGCAGGAACACGCACAGGACCATTTCTGACCAGCCAACTCACGACAGGCTCCATGCCTGCAAAGATCATCTAGTCCAACTGCCTGGCCACTTCAGGGCTGACCACACAGGGTTGTCAGTCCCTGTGCCATGGGGCTGCAGCACATGCTGGGTGGGATGGGGAGCTCCTTCAGAGAAACAAGGATAAATGCGATGGATCTGCAATGGCGCAGATCCCTCAGGCAGCTCACTGCAAGGTAGAGGAGTTATAAGGACTACTGGTTTGGAGACCACCATGCTGCATAACATCTGGTGGAGAAATTTCTCTCCCACGAGGGGATGCGGTTGGAGGTTCCTAGTCCTCAGTCCTGTTTTTCAAGGTAGAAATGGCAAGAAGTTTTTGATCAATTAATAACTTAGTCTTTTCCATTATCTTTAACAGAAAAGTCTTTTCATGTTTTAGAATGCATTATAATGAATCCCGAGAGTCCGTCTGAGTCAATGTCTAAAAACTCCCCTATGTATGTTATTTCTATGGCTGGATGGTAAATCAATATTAAGATTTTACTTAGCTGACAGTTAGTTTCAACTGGGGAGCATTTGCTGAAGCAAGAGGTCACCTCTGGAAGATGTTTTATATCATAGATAGAAGAACTTTAGCAACTTCTTAGAGGTAAAAATGATGCACAAAATTTGCTCAACAGCAAACCCATGTCTTTGCTCCCACATTTTCCTGTAACTTCTGCATTTCATTAAGCAGCAATCTCAGCTCTGAACAGTATTTCAGTCAGGGGGCATTAACTTTTTAATGAGACAAAACTGCTCCAGAATTGGCAATATTTTGGTTTATGTAAGGCATTTCTATTTTAAAAGTATTATACATAAACCCCACAATGCTTTAGATAACTGACTGCATGTGTTGCCTCATCAAGCATTTTAGCAGTACTGTTCTTGGTGACAAATGCACCCTGTGACAGAGTGAAGTTTTGAAGAATATGCAAAACTGGTTTTAAAGCAACCTGTAAACCAACAAACTTTAGTTTTTGACCAAATAATTTTAAGTATTTATATTCTGATGAAAGCAAGTTGAAATTGTAGGCAGAGGAAGGAGTCAGGATTCAAAGTACGATATTGCAAATTTCTAAAAAAGCAACTCATCACTGGTTTTATTAGGGGATGAAGGAGTTTGACTTGAGGAAACCTATCAGTTCAATAACCATTTGGAGTTATGTGCAGCCATGGTTCTTGCTATAGAGACCATCATTTGCACTGCACTGATCTCCAGGCACTTTCTGATATCATTAAACAACTACTAGATGGTTTTCCTCCTTTTACTTGGGGAACTACAGCAGTTTTTTCCCAATTTCCCCAACAGATAAAGGCTATCACGTGAATTGATGTCAAAATGGGAAGCCAACACAGTATTTATAGCCCATGTTACGGTATTATATTTTATATGTAATATTTTTATTTATTTTATCATTTGTAATTTTAACCATCAAAGTTATTTCTCAGCCATGTTGCAACAGAGTTGACGCATCTTAAAACTATAAATTACTTCATCATGTAGTTTAAACCTGAATTGCCCCTCTACCTCTTCCAGTCTTATTTTCTTTCCCCTGGAAGTATTTCAATATGCTGTTATTGGTGTCATGGAAAGAAAGCCTCACCTCCAACCCTGGAAAGGTGATGGAATAGCTCATCCTGGGTGTCACCTCAGAGCATATGGAGGAAAAGAAAGCTATCAGAAGTAGTCAACGTGGATTTACCAAGGGGAAGTCATGTGGACTAACCTGATAGCTTTCTATGATGGCATGACTGGTTGGATAGATGAGAGGAGGACAGTGGATGTTGTCTACCTTGACTTCAGCAAGGCTTTTGACACCGTCTCCCACAGCATCCTCATAGCTAAGCTTAGGAAGTGTGGGTTAGGTGAATGGACAGTTAACTGGATTGAAAACTGGCTGAAAGACAGAGCTCAGAGGGTCGTGATTAGGGGCACAGAATCCAGGTGAAAGTCTGTAACAAGTGGTGTTCCGCAGGGGTCAGTACTGGGTCCAGTCCTCTTCAATATATTCATCAATGACCTGGATGAAGGGATGGAATGCACCCTCAGCAAGTTTGCTGATGACACAAAACTAGGAGGGATGGCTGACACCCCAGAAGGCTGTGCCGCCATACAGCAAGACCTGGACAGGCTGGAGAGCTGGACAGAGAGAAACCTAACAAAATTTAACAAGGGCAAGTGTAGGGTGCTGTGCCTGGGAAGAAATAACCCCAAGCAGCAGTACAGGTTTGGGGCTGACCTGCTGGAGAGCAGCTCTGAGGAAAAAGACCTGGGAGATCTTGTGGACAACAGGATGACCACGAGCCAGCAATGTACCCTTGTGGCCAAGAAGGCAAATGGCATCCTGGGGTGCATCAAGAAGAGCATGGCCAGCAGGTGGAGGGAGGTCATCCTGCCCCTCTCCTCTGCCCTGGTGAGGCCCCATCTGGAGTACTGGGTCCAGTTCTGGGCTCCCCAGTTCAAGAAGGACAGGGACCTGCTGGAGAGGGTACAGCAAAGGGCCACAAAGATGATTAGGGGCCTGGAGCATCTCTCTTACGAGGAGAGGCTGAGGGACTTGAGTCTTTTTAGCCTTGAGAAGAGAAGACTTAGGGGGGATCTAATCAGTACTTACACATACTTAAAGGGAGGGTGTCAGGAGGACGGTCCTGGTCTTTTCTCAGTGGTGCCCAGTGGCAGGACAAGAGGAAATGGGCACAAACTTGAGTATAAGAAGTTCCACCTAAACATGAGGAGGAACTTCTTTACTGTGAGAGTGGTAGAGCACTGGAACAAGCTGCCCAGAGAGGTGGTGGAGTTTCCTTCTTTGGAGACATTCAAAAACTGCTTGGACACGTTCCTGTGCAGCCTGCTCTAGGTAGACCCGCTTTGGTGGGAGGGTTGGACTAGATGATCTCCAGAGGTCCCTTCCAACCCCATGTCATTCTATGATTCTGTGATAAGGTGGTTAGATCATTGTCAGAATTTTGGTTGAAGGAGATCAAAAGTCTGGTTTCCATTCTGAAGCTAAGGGAAAGCAGATTTCCCATGGTCAGTCCAATCATCAGATTTCTGTGAAATGGAATTGGTGTTTCCAGGTCAGCCTTCATGAGGACTGACTCACGTGGCAGAGATGTGATCCAAAGGTTGTAACTTTGCTCAGCCCGTCTCTTAAGAGTTTTTGGAGCTGTAGAAGAGCCACTCTTGAGTTTGGGATTTCTTTAAATAAAGTCATTTCCTTAAAATCCTAGGAAATTGTAATTACCAAACTAAAAGAATTTTAATTTTTTATTAAAGCCAAGTTGCCAAGCATAGAAAACACTACAGCTCAAGATACCCACACAGCTGTCACACAGAATCACAGAGTCTCCTCTCAGCCTCCTTTTCTCCAGGCTGAACAACTCCAGTTCCCTCAGCCACTCTCATAAGACTTGTTCTCTAGACCCCTCACCAGCTTCCTTGCCCGCTCTGGACTCACTCCAACACCTCAATGTCTTTCTTGCAGTGAGGGACCCAAAACTGAACACAGTGTTCAAGGTAATCATGCTAATCTTTAATTAGATACCAGACCATTTTAATTTTCCTATGCACAGGACCCCAGATCAAGTAGAGCATAGGAAGGGAGATGTGCAGAGGAAGACTGAGTTGTGTAGTGGCGACTCCTGCTCATAAGTGATGAAAGTCAGAAAATGTGCACTACATGAGAAAAAAGGATTTCAGACAGACATAGAGCCTGATTTAGGCCATAGCATACTATCCTGGAGAATTGTCCCTACCAGCAAGGTCTGTTTGGATGGCAGGAAACCAGCAGAGATAGCTACAGATATCGATGAATTCTGAGCTGTTCTTTTAGCAGAGCTTTCTCTTTTACTGTCCATAATAAGCATTCACTAGCAACAATGCTGTGGAGCACAGTGATTTCGTAGATTCATAGAAGATAAAGCTTTGTAGGTTCCAATCAACACAGACACACCAAGAAAGCCACAAATTACTAATAAAAAGATAGTAGGAGGTAAATTACAAATTATAACTGTAACCACAGATATTAGATAGTTACACTGAAACAAAGGTATGCTAGAGTATGTCAGATGTACCAAGTGAGATTGATTTCATTTTCTGTTTTCAATGAAATGTAATATGAATAAGGAAAGTGTGAATCAGTGAGTCTCTATGTTCTCAAATTATTTTTCAAGTTGCTACTTTTGTAACTGTTCACAAACCTTCTCTCTAGACTTTTTAAGTTGTCATCATCATACTCAGTTACCAATTAGACTAATATAATCTATATATAATCTACATAATCTATATAAACTATATAGATTTATCAATGTCTTTATTAATCTACAACAAATGAGGACATTTTTTAAACTAAAGAAAAATTAGTCCTCCTTCCTCCTATAATGTTCTATGTTTGGTCAAATGATTGTGCTACTTCACTACTTTTGGGACTGGAAGACTTGCTTCCCAAAGTCTACTTAGCAAGACAGGATGTTCTCCATCTAGTACAGGGTCTGTGCACCACTTGTCATGGTGTGTCTGGTAAATTGGGTTGGGCGACATATAGTAACTGTTTTTTCAACAGATGGAAAACTTTCCCATTTTTAAAATGAAAAATGCAAGTGTTCCTTCTCTATTTGCTGTTTCCGTTCCCAGGGCATCTGTGTGTGTGTTTCCAGCTCCCCAGCAGTCACAGCCTCCGGCCTTGCAATAAATACCTTGATGCTGCTCTCACTACAACTGGCTCTGGGTTTCTCAGCAATGAAAGCAAACTTCAAATTTGATCATCCTGACAAGGGCTGCTGCTGCCATGGGACATGGAGGGGTAGGGACAGGAGGAAGCTTGCGCTGAAAGGGGCAAAGAGGGAAGACCCTTGAGTGCAAGGTCTCAATACTAATTCACATCATTGCCGTATCTGTACACCTGGTTCAAACAGTTTTCTTCAACATCCATCTGAAAAAGACTCAGGTTTTCATTCATTAAAATGTGATCGAAGGTTGACTCAGTCCTACCCCTTAGGAAGACCCGAAAATCCTGTATTTATTTTCAAGTAGTAAAACAGGTTATGCTATGCATCTTTATGGCTTAGTAAGTTTTACTCTGTTTTAATATGACAGATCATGACTCTTCTTCTGATGCCGTAAAAGGAAAATCTTTATCGTTAAGCCTTAAAGAGTTTTCATTTTGACCTCATCCATATTTCCATTTAAATGACTGACTTGCTTTTTGTCAAATAAGGCAGTATCAGTCCCTTTATTTTTCACAGAGATTTAGGTTCTTTTCTTGGTTTTATTATTGTTTTTATATATGCAAAAGAATGAAGGGAGGAAATAGAAATGGCATCACAAATTAATATTCAAAAATCCTGGTTAGTCTATTAAATAGCAGTGAAGTTGATGATGCAAACATCACAAAGGAAGAGTTTTTCCTCTCTAAATGTAATACACCTTGCATTTCTTTTCCATTTCATGGGAATCACAGTCTAAAAGACAGCAACTGACCATCATCACTAGATCACAGCAGACACATGCACTGATCTGCTGAATTTACTTCTCCCAAACATACACCCAAATGCATCTGTTGTGGAAATGATGAAAAATTATTCTGAAGAAATTTGAACAGTGAATTGTAATAGGAAGCTTTTTAATTTGAGATCAGTTGCCAAGAGTTTTTCAAGCTAAAAAGTGCTTTATCCATTCTTAATATTGAAAGCATAGAACATATGCCATCCAGGGGAACCTTGACAAGGGGGGGGGGGGACGGGGACAGAATGTGAATCTCAAGAAGCTCAACAAGGCCAAGTACAAGGGCCTGCAACTGGGTTGGGGTGTCTGTACAGATTGGGGGAAGAATGGATTGACAACAGACCTATGGAGCAGGGCTTTGGGATACTGGTGGATAAAAAATTGGGTATGAGCCAACAATATGTGCTTGCAGCTCAGAAAGCCAATCGCATCCTGTGCTGCATAAGAAAAAGCACGGCCAGCAGGTCAAGGGAGGTGATTCTGCCCCTCTACCTGCCCTGATGGAATCCCACCTGGAGTACTGTGTCCAACTCTGGAGCCCTCAGCACAGGAAAGACATGGACCTGTTGGAGTGGGTCCAGAGAAGGGCCATGAAGAGGAGCAGGAGGAGCATCTCTTCTATGAAGACAGACTGGGAGAGTTGGGGTTTTTCAGCTTGCAGAACAGAAGGCTCTGGGAAGACTTTATTGCAGCCTTTCAATTGTCCCGGTTTGAGGTAAAATAGAACCAATTTTCTGTTCAGTAATTTTATTTTACAATTATGTCTTTTCTAACTAAGTGAACTCTCTGAAATTAATGGCATCTTTTTCAGACAGTGTCAGCTTCTAGGGGTGATAAGACCTAATGTTTATAATTAATACTAAGCAATGGTATGCAGAGAGGCTCCTGTTCATACTTGTTGTTACAACAACCAAGGTCAGCTCACTTTGTTATTTGCCCCACTGGAGGGTTGGGAGCAGAAGAGCATAGAGGGATCGCACCTGCAGGGAGGAGTGGACAGGACAGGTGACCCAAAACTGACCAGCAGGGTGTTCTATCCCATCTGCATCATGCTCAGTATAAAAGCTGAGGGATCAAAGGGACAGCCTTTTCTCTTCAATGGCCAGCATCCAAGTAGGACTCTCCCAATCCATGTGTTCCTGAATCCAGTTCCTGAATTCAACTCCCACCCATCACTGAGTCCAGTCTGGAACTTTCCCAGTGCCTGCCAGTGATGCGATCATTAACCTGGAAGCTCAATATCGGTCCTGTATATATAGTATATATTTCATTAATTTTATATATATATATATAATTGTATTTTCTTTTTATTACAAATACCTCATTAAATTTGCTTAGTTTCTTTTCAACTCATAAGTCTCTTCCTGTCTTATCCTGCCCTTCCTGAAGGGAGAGCTTGGAAAGAGCGTGTGTCGTTTCTTTTAGTGACCAGCCCAGCCCAAACCACGACATCAATATATAAAGGGAGCTTATAAGAAAGACAGAGAAAGATTTTTTTTTTACCAGAGCCTGTTGTGACAGGACAAGGGGTAACAGTTTAACCTGGAAGGGGTTCGGTTTAGATTGGATATAAGGAAGAAATTTTTTACATTAGGGGTGGTGAGGCTCTGGGGCAAGTTGCCCAGAGAAGTTGTGAATGCTCCATTTCCAGAAGTGTTCAAGGTCAGATTGGATGGGGTTTTGAGCAACCTGATCTCGTGAAGGATGTCCTTGCCCATGGCAGGGGGGTTGATCTTTAAAAGTCCCTTCCAACCCAAACTGTTCTATGATTCAGTGATTCTATGGTTCTAACTCTTGCTAGGGAATGCTCATCTGGTCATGCTGATGGAGAATTTACACTTTAATGATGCACAAGAAAATCCTTTTAAAAGAATATTAGCTAAGTTGGAAGGCCAAACATTAAAAACATAGGAAAAGACAGAATTAAAATTGCCTGTGCAAGCTAATCTTGCTGGATAGTCAATGTGGTGTAGTTAATGATCATACTGATTGTGTACCATATGCCCCATTTACGCTGCTGGAGTCATGGTGCTTATCAGATGAGTCTCTTTGGTGCTTAATATAGCCTTAAGCCATTTGTACGGCACGCTACTTGAGTCCTGCTCCAAAAAAAACTGTTCCTAGCTTCTTTGTGGGCTTTTACTTTCCCATCAGAAAAAAAGATGATATTAAGCCTACTTTAAAATAAGGATAATGAAATTAAAAGAGATTTCACCTGAGGGCAGTCACGGACTGCTACCCTTTGTATGGGACATGAGGCAGACGTCTTGTTCACAGGCTTCACAGCCACTCTCTGACAGTATGGGACCACTTCAAATGCAGGAAACCAGCATCTGAAGCAGGTCAGAGGGGCATATGGCCCTGTGTGCTAGTCCAGCCACCTTTGGAGACCAAATGCTAGCTAGGACTAGTGAACTCACCAGGCAGAGGAGTTGACAGAAACTTGTGTTTTCCGCTGAGATTGCTAAAGATTTTCTAACACAGGTAAAGCAACATGTCCAAAAAACATGTTGCTGAAATGTCCATTCCTAAGACAAAATAATAAAAGCAAAGCAATTCAGTCTGGGGCTGGTGTCTCTAATAAAAACATCTAGATCAGAAAGTAAATTCTGGCAAGATCTGAAAGACTATAAACCAAAAAGTCTTATGATAAAATGTTGTGGGGTCATCCTTGTAATGTAAGCATTGCTAATTTTATTGCATAATACGTGAATATGGTAAATAGCACTGCCATGCATGGTAGAAGGGTAAAAATGCTACAGTACCTAGAGGTCAGGCCTTTTTTCTGGGCAAAGGCTGCTGTCTCTTTTTATCTGCATACCAGCTGCTGAACTCGGATCCGTCTTCAAAATATTTCTTCAAGGAAGCTAAGCTTTTGGAGGAAAGCAGCAGCTACAGGAACGGAGACTAGAGTTTAGTGGTCAGCATTCTATTAATATATGACTAACAGCAGCATATGAAATAGCTGCCTGATACCATATCTTACACTAACACAGATATTATTTTACGAGAGAGACTGTTCCAGGAAGTGTTTTGCCTCTGTTTTATCTTGGTGCTTTCACAACTGTATTGGTATGACAGCATGGTGATTCTGATTTCCTTGGAACGCAGCAGTGAGAGGGAGAAATAATACTTTTTTCTTATCAGATAATCACTGAGTCCTATAATCTGCAATCCATGAAGGGCAAGGAAGAAATATAAGTGACCTCAGTTCATCCCAAGCTCAGGGCACATGTAGGTGTGGAAGAAAAATGCCTGCTCCCTTCCTGTTGCACAAGACTGGACATAGCCAACAGGAGGAGAGAGAAGCGAAGTGTTTAAGATATTTAGGCAGATCACTTAGATGTTTTTCTCCAAATGAGACAGATTCTGTCTATTTTACTGAGTAAACTGAGTCTCACAGATGTGATCCAGGCTTTCAATCTCTTTCCTTCTCAGGCAAACTCTGCCCCCAGATGCAACCCCTGTAATTGGAGGTTGTGCAGTCTGAGTTTGATGCTGGTTCCTGCCCAACAGCTCCAGCATCCCCAACTCAGTCAGCGACCAAACCATGCAGGAACACTCCTCCTCCATGCATGGAGGAAGTGGCTGGGAATGGCCCTCATCAATACATTGCAGCCTGTTTTTCAGATCAGTGATGCGACAGGTAGTTTTGGCTTGTCAATTCTCCAGTTTGCCCCAGAAAAAAGAGCTTTGCCTTTCTCTCTGGGGTTGCAAAGTTTCCTGGTCCTTGTATGAAATTGGATAAAACAGCAGTGCAAGCCATCCCAGCACAGGAAGGGATGGGCCATACTCATTTTCTGACTGGGATACTCATGGATTACGTATTGCTTGTAAACTGCTTGAACAAACAATAAAGAAAAGCTTCATTTAAGATACTGGATGCAATACAAACTGCTTGAGCAGTTATGGTATTGATAATTTTTTTCTTATTTGTAAAAGAGAAATATTTTTTCACTGCTCTATCTGAAGCATACAATGGTGGTTTTGAAGATTTATGGAGTATATAGATGTAAAAGATATCTAGCACTTACAAAAGTTTTGTATTTTGCTATCAAACTGCCAGGAAAAAGAATCGTAAAAGATGAACATACTGAAAATGACAGCACAGGGACAAACCATACACGCAAAATGGAAAATGAAAATGAGTGTTGGGAAATAGCGTGATATAGTCTGCGATGTTAATCATCTCGGAATCTAATATTTCCTATGTAAGTAATCCTTTGATTTCTAAGTACTACCAAACCTCTGGAATCTATATTTCAGAAGGATTAAAGCAAAGCATGTGTCTACTATGTAACAAAGCTTAACTTCAACCCAATAGTTTTCAAACCCAACGTATTTTACTTAAAATTTTTAAATGCATTTCACACCTTTTATATCAAAGTTTTTGTCTTTGTCTCACATACACAGACATACTCATAGTAACCTGCTCAAAAATCCCCGGCTTTAAGAAACTGCATATCAAGCAGAACCTAAGTATAGGTTAGAAATCTTAATTTCTTCAAAGACCAGAAAACAGCTATTGCTAGGTGGCTTGTACTTCTTTTCTTTACCATACATACAAATGTAATGTTGCCAGTTTCTGGACTATTACTTTTTAAGTAAATAAAAAAGTCAGTTTGATGTCAAATAGGTTGGTTGCCATAAAGCTCCAATTCCAAGTAAAGGAATATAATTAATCTCTTTTTGCATTTTTCCATTTAGAAATGCTGAATCGCACGTGTGACCAAAGTGCTACACTTCAGGCAGAGCAGGTTGTACAACCTAATATTTACATTGCTGGAGTCTTCCCAACAGAAGATTTTTTTAATGGTTTATAACCCTGTTAGACTTAAACTGTTCAGCTTTTCCATGCTAGGAGTCCAATCCAGGGTGATTTTATTTTTATTTTTTTCACTTCACCAAAAACTATTTAATCACTTCCAACAAAATGCTAGGGAGAGAAAATGCATTGCTCTGCCAGTGTTAATGAACCTGCTGATCTTTCTGACAGCTTTTAAGCTTCTCTGCCCGATGAAACCTAGTAGGGGGTGCACTTTGTGTCAGGACTCCTTTCTCCTGCTATTTTGAGAGCTGGACCAAACATAGCCTTGATTTAAACACTTCAAGAATCCATGCTGCAGTTTCCTTCACTTTAGGAAATTCCATTTTAGTAGACAGAAGATCTGATGGGACTTTATCCCCACTGAGCACTCTGCAACCTCTTAGTCCTTCCAGCTCTGAGCAAGTTGTACATGGACCTTCTCAGAGCTCTTGCAGGTGGTGGGACTGGAGATGTGCCATCCTCACAGAGCAGCTAAGCAGGTTTCTCCTGATTACGACTCAAAAGACAGCAGCAGGATGTTCCTCGTGACAGTTGTTTCAAGCTCCTCCAAGCTAGAACAAAGCTCAAGACAAGCTGATACTCTGAGTTCATGGGAAATAGACTGGTGAGACAAGCAGTTTTGGGAGAAATGTTTTAAAATTTCAAGTTAAAAATCTTTGCAGAAACTATTCAGCTTCCACAAATTTGTACGGGAATCTCTCACAGGAGATTCCAACAAGATCTGTGAGCTGTCCACTAGAAATCTGCAAACTTGACTGGCACCCACCACTCCCATGCTGTTCCCTCATTCATAGCCATTGAGTGAGGAACCCTGTAGGTTGCTCTGCCCCCAAGTGTTAGAGAATGCAACCAGCTCCACTTTCAAGTGCCCTGAGCTGGAGGCTGCTCCTTTTCCTGCTGAACCACTCCTCAGATTTGCATGTTGCTGGAGACTCCAAAACTCATGGCAAATGATGACTAAAACTCATTTCTCTCTTTGTAGTTTTATTGTTTCTCACCACTGATAAAATTGACTAGACTCTTCTAATGTGACAAGAAGATCCTGGCCACTGGCTCTGCTCCAGCCGACCAGGGTTGTACTTTGGGGGGTGAGGGAGTGGGACAGGGGTATGGGCATCTTTGAAACATGTTCTTGCAGGACCTGTATTTGGTCAGGATTGTTATGTGCTTGGTTTTCTGTTGTTATTCAAAGTGAACTCTGTTTCTGAAAATCTAACTTTTCATAGCCGAAATTAATTTTTCCGTGCGCTGAGGTGGCCAATTCTGTGGAAAGATGGGAAGATAGGTGAAGAAAGGCTGACTGGAGATGGAAAACAGGAATCAAATTGTGAGGAATAGGAACAGGTAAGGAGAAGGGGACATACAAGAGGAGAACTGAAACCAGCTGGACAAGGAGAGCAGGAGACTAAGATATTTTGGGAGAGGGCAGATTGCGATTCAGACAGTGACATCTGGGACAGCCCAAGTAAGATGACTGAAAATGGGCTGACTCCAAAAATGAGCACAGGTGAAAAAGCCATGTATGAGGGACATCGGGAAGGACAAGCAGGTGACACTCCTAATTCTGGGACAAAGCTTGAGAGGATCATGCAGAGCAGCCTGTGTCTATAAGACCACACATCCCCCAACAAAGTACCTCCCTAAACCTGCTTGAAAATGTATGCTCTGTCTCCTCTAACCTTGCTTCACACGGAGGATGGCAGTGCACTAACACCCTCAATTACTCCATTAGCTCTGCCAGGAAAGGACTGGCCTTGGACCAAAAGAGAATTACAAACCCCTTTGTGGTCATCACCTGTGGGTTTACTGCCACTGAAGACTGGAGCTGGACCTCCAAACCCATCACAACCTATCCAGTTAAAAGACAAATGCTAAATTTGCCAGGCAAATGTGGTGGCATGACTTCCCAGTGACAGAAGTCATGAATGGGGAGAGAAGAGGGTTCAGCTTCCTTTTTAATAAACAATGCTAGAAAAAGACTTCACTCTTTTTAAGCTACCTAGTTAAAAGTACACATTTAACACCATAAAAACAAAATCTAGCATATGCCCAGGGTAAGCATGTGTACGGCTTTCCTCTTTGACTGCACAAAGGGACCTATTGGAGGTTAATTGGGATTGTGTAGGAAAGGAGATGTTTAGTCACAGGAGCACCATCTCGGTGCAGAAACTGGAAGGCTGCTGGGGGACTTGTGAGCTTAGAGAAAAAAAAAAAAGACTAAGAGTCTTGCATTCAGCAAGTAAGAGGCATGACAGTGGAAAAGGTTTTATCCCTCTGCATCTCTGCTGAAGAGGTTCCTGTGTGATTTTAGACATGTCACTATAAACCAAGTTTTTCACAGCTGGTCACTAGCTGTGTTTCTCCTTTTAATATGTGCTGTCCTAGATGTTGGTGGTACAATCTGCAGAAGCACAACTCATCCTCATTGGCACAGATTTACAGCTACACCCCAGGAGAGAGGGCTTCAAACATATAAAGAGCTACTCTATAGAACTTTATAATCCATAAAGTAAATTCACTGAAAACCGGGCAGCCAAAATTATCATAATGTCTTTTGGTCTCAGATTCCAATCTGAAAAATGCAGGAAAACCCACCTTTTGTCTACACTGCAGAGCAGTTGTGAGGATTTATTAGTTGCTGTCTTGTATGTGTGAGATGCACTCAGTCATGCAGCAGCAAAGGAGAGGAATGAAGGCAGTGCTAGGTTCTGTCCCTGCAGGGTGTGTTGTGCCAAGGGAAGGGAAGTGGACTCTGATGGCTGTTCCTGGGCACAGTCATTGCCCTGGGCCAGGAGAAGGAGCTGGGCCAGAGCCAGCCATGCTGAGATCAGGGGGTTAGAGGATGATTGCCCATCCAGCACAACCATCTCACTGCCTGGGGATCATCAGGGAGGCTGCTGTCAGTCCCCTGGTTCCCTCCCTCCTTCCTGGGACCTTGTGTTTGCATAGAGCATAATGTGGGTCCATTGACGCCACTGTCCCCAGCCTTTCCCCAGGGAAGCAGTGAGAGAGAGAGATGCACAAACAGACCCACACCTCAGCAGGGGTTTTTGATGAAAAAGCTAAAAAGAGCAACCAAACAATCTCCTTTTCCTCTCATTCAGAAGCAGGTAATAATGGTATGAGTCATATGTTCCAGAGATGGGAAAGCACATCCGCCACTTGCTCAAAGTTGAGTTTTCAATGGTTTTGGTGTCTTCACCTTAAAAATAACCAGAGTGGTGCTTAGGAGTTCATTTAAAAATCTAAAGTCTATCAGAAAGGTGGTCTGCACTGCAAAGTGGCTTCTGTGTGCAACCACTAACTTTCTTCCAAGATCACACATACTTAGCGCCAAAAGAGGTGTCAGCTTCTTACCGTATTGAAGTCACTACTTAAACACTATTTACTGTCAGACTAGACTCCCACTAGTTTTACCAGTAAACACTGTGAATTGTCAACATTTATCTCCTTCGTAATCCAAACTTACTTTCCATGGGCCAGGTTGTATGTTACCCACACAGCAGTCCACCATTTTCAAAGGATTTAAGGACTCCTACGCCAAATGGAAGCATTTAGGAAATATGTCTCATTATGCATCATTTGTAGTGGGACATATTAGTGCATTACATCATGTTACTTCTAGGTTAGGTCCTGACTAGACATTCTTCTGAGCCAAAATAGCAAGGAATTAGTGAGGGCTCCACCAGTAGTACTCCCATAACAACCCTATGCCCATAGCCAGGCTGCAGCAGTGGTCCTGACACCCTTAAAAACTTGATATGGGCATACAGGAAATTAATTTATGTGTAAAGATGAGCATTTATTGTTAGTGTAATTGAAATCTTAACAGCATAGTCAAGGTATCAGTATTAGCACAAGTCGAATTATTATGGGAAAAGAGAGAAAAAGTAAATGAAGAGACTAATTGTGTTACAGAGGAAAAGTTCCAATAAAACTATACACTTAAAATTTCCTGTACACACATGTCCTGGCTGATACCCCTTTCTCTGGTGTTGTGCTCAGCCTTCCACTGCCCCTTGGGGTCCTAGTGTTGATGGCTTCAGTCTAGGGGTCTAGGCAGGTCATCCACAGCCCAACTCTGTTGGAGGGAGAAACACAGTGCTGGCGTTGATGGGTTCTTCTTCCTCACTGTAGGATCCACTTGGAGTCATTTTCATATTCTACATGTTGCTCTTTCTTCACGAGTCTGTAAGTCCACATTAAATCTGACTTTATGACACAAATCTGATTTTATGTGTGTTTTACATGTGTTAGATGCTTTTTGGTTTTGTTCTTGCTGTCTTGGTTATCCCTAATGACAGTTTTGCCCAGCCCCAGGTCTGCATTTCTTTAGCTGACCATTGGGGAGTTGTTTACAACCGTGGGGTCTCCAGTGCCAAGTGTTATTGCCCAGTGCTGAACTCCTCAGCACCTCATCCTGTGTCCCCACTTCCCCACACCTCCACTGTCATACCAGGCTTGTGTTTCTCCACATGACATAATTGTATTAGTCACAAACACCTCATTCTACACAGAATAACTGTGTGTAACTAGTGTCTGTATAACACGATGATTGTATCAGCTGAAGATAAGCAAATTATAACAAATTTAAGACATAGAACCATAGCATCATAGAATGGTTTGGAAGGGACATTTAATGATCATCAAGTCCAAAACTTCTACCATGGGCAGGGATGTCTTTCACTAGGTCAGGCTGCTCAAAGCCCTGCCCAACCTAACTATGAACACTGCCAAGGATGGGGCATACACAATTTCTCCGGGCAACCTGTTCTAGTACCTACCGCCCTCACTGTAAAAAATTTCTTCCTCATATCCAATCTAAATCTACACTCTTTTAGTTACCTCTTGTCTACTACAGGCCCTCATAAAAAGTCTTTTTCTCACTTTCTTACAACCCCCCTTTATGTATTGAAATGTAACAACAAGGCCTCCCTGGACCCTTCTTTTCTCCCAGCTCTCTCAGCCTTTCTTAATAGGAGAAGTGTTCCAGCGCTTCTGCCCATTTTCATGTCCCTCTGCTTGACATACTCCAGCAGGTCCATGTCTTATTTGTGGTAAAGCTTGTCCAGGTCCCTCTGGATGAAAACCCTTCCCTCTAGCACATCAACTCTGCCACTCAGTTTGGTGTCAACTGCAATTTGCTGAGGGTACACTCGATTCCACTGTCTTATGTCATTAATAAAGATATGGAACAGTAGCAGTCCCAATAAAGACCCCTGAGGAACACCACTTGTTATTGGTCTCCACTTGGATATTGAGCCATTGACTTAAACTCTTTGGATTCAACCATACACACAATTCCTTATCAATTGAATAGTCCCCAGACCCATATTTCTCCAGTTCAGTGGCAAGAATTTTGTGTGGGACCATGTCAAAGGCCTTACAGAAGTCCAGGTAGATGACATCAGTCATCTTTCCTTGTCCACTGATGTAATCAATCTAATGTAGAAGGCTATCACAATAGCCAGGCATGATTTGCTGTTGGTGAAGCCATGTTGGCTGTCTTGAATCACCTCCCTGTCACCCATATGCCTTGATGTATCTTCCAGGAAGATTTCCTTCCATGATCTTACTGGGCACAGAGATGAAGCTGACTGGTTGGTATTTCCCAGAGTCCTTCTATTTATCCTTTTAAAAAATGGGTGTGATGTTTCACTTTTTCCAGTTACTGGGGACTTCATCAGACTGTCATGACTTTTCAAATATGGTGAAGAGTGGCTTGGCAACTACATCTGCCAGTTTGCTCAGGACGCATCTAATTAAGTCCCATGGACTTGTGTATTTCAGATTTCTCAGATGGTCTCAAACCTGATCTTCTCTTATGATGGGTGGGTCTTCATTGCTCCCATGCCTGCCTTGACATTTAGGGGCTTGAAAAGCTTGGAAAGAGCAATTGCCATTGAAAACTGAGGCCAAAAAAATTGTTGAGTATGTTACTGCCTGATTAGAAAAAATTGCTGTTACAAATAAAGCAAGTGAAAATGAAGCCTCAGGCAGGTCAAGACAAGTGCAGACAAGGCAAGTCCTGAGGCTTTGTAAACTCAGTGCAAAGCCTGTGGCCTGTTCTTAGGAGTGCCAGTACTGTATGCACAAGACTGCAGGGCCACACCAAAACAGGATCAGCCCAAAAGTATTTCCCCACGCAATCACGAATGTCCAGAGAGCCTTTTTGTTGCGGCACCATTGCCTGCAATCTGATTCTCACGCACCTCACATACCCACTCAGAAGGCCCACTGAATTCAGTAGGGAAAACAGCCATTAATTTCAGTTGACTTTGTATAGTTTTTCATTCTGGGTGCAATAATGAGTGAACGAGATGCTTCCCTGTGCCTACAGATAAAAGGTTGCACAAGAGGTTAAAAAGCTGTGCTGGCTACAGGGAACATCCTGCTCCTATTAAAAGCGAAGCAGGAGAATTCAGGTACAGTCACTTAAAAATAACAATAATGATAATGATGATGACAACTACAACTACTATCAGGGTATTTACCTTTTGCAGTAAACTACTGTTTTTCTGCAAAGATGAGTTCTGCAGCTGCTAACCTGTGGATAGCTTTTGTCCAAAGCCTTTGAATTTATGGTGAGTAATTTTATTATGATGATGAGGCAGGAACGCTTTTTCAGTGAAACAGATGATGAGTAAGCTGAACTAAGGCAGTTTTCAAGGAAACACCTCAGTCATACATGACCTGGTGCAGCCACCAAGGTATAAATGACTTTGCTGGGCTTCTGAACAAAGAGAAATATGTAACCACAGGAAGCAGGCACCCCATTTCATGTTAAGAGTTTATTCTTTCTGCACCCAAGTACTTCTACAAAGAAAGGACACACAAGGGAAAACAGAGGGTACCCTTTTCACAGTGGGTTTCGTTTAACAGTAAAGAAGAAATAAAATGTCCCAACACAGCAGAATTGCTATGGAAAGCAAAGCCCCTGCCTTTGTGTCTCCAGCTGCTGTTAACACTTCTTGCTTATTCCTCCGCTGCTGTTTTAACAGAAGTGAAAGCATTTGACAATGCACAAAATAGCAACAAGGGAAAGTTGCAGAAGGAAATTATTTTTAATCCCCACATTTTTGCACAAATGTCAGGATTTTTTAAGGAAAATAAGGGTGTTATCCATTTGAAGCCTCCAGTGCAAGTTTCTAATTACACACTCACAGCATGGAGAGCTTCCAAAAATAACTTCCTCAGATTAAGACCTCACAATCACCATATTAAATCTTCAAGTCCTTTCCCCAGTGTGGTGGAACAAAACCTACCAGCAGCTGCAATTTCAGAAGGGATGTTGTGTAGTCTGCTTAAATAGTCCTTGCTACCTCCCCATGCATGCCTGCCTGCCATCAGCAAACACTTTCCCTTGCACTCACATAACTGCAGCACCTGGGTATAATCCTGGACCAAGACTGCTCAGCTGCCTCTTGTCTTTCCCTAAACTGCCTGCTGGTCGGTTTTCAGTCCCCCCTAAGTGGATTTCACTGACATTTCAGAGCTATTTGAGGTAGAAATTTATTAGTTGCTTTCCGTCACTCAGTTGTTTGATGTATGGCTATATCATTCTGGTAGCAAAACCAAGGAGCATCTTAAATTAAGTAGTCTGGTCCCTTGACCTAACTGTCACACTGGCAAAGATGAGGCTTTTTTTCCACCAGGGAAAAGCTTGCTGAGAAAGTCTGCTGTTGGTGGCCTGTGAACAGGCTTGCCTGATGGCCAGCCAAGCCTGTTTGGCATAGCTGAGGGCACATCTTCCTGCTCCTGAGATCTCGTTTGCAGCGTCACCATCTCCTGGAAAAAAGACTCCAGGTAGGAAAGGCAAAGGAAGTCTTTTTGATGAATTCCTGGATCTGGGAGATTTCAGGCTGCTCTACCCCATCTCCGTGCCCCTGGCTTTTCAGAGGGTGCTCAGGGTGGCAGTGGAGGACAACTGTCCTGGGCGCTGTGCTCGGCCCCCTCTGCACACACAAGCTCTGCGCTGGCAGAACACTGACTGGTGGCTTTGAAGAAGTTTCTTCAAAACTTTTTCACACATGTCTAGATTAATTTGCCTGTGTACTCGTCTTTAGCAGTTCAGCTTAATTGCAACTTTTAATGTGTTAAAAGTGTTCTCTTTTCCTTAGATACCCTCGATATGAGGCTATATATGAGAAAAATCTCACCCAAAGGTTTATAAAATCTTGCAGAAGTAAATAAACGTGGCCAGAAAGACCAGGGAAGTGATTGCCCCCTTGTACTCAGCACTGCTAAGGCCCCACCTCACATACTGTGTTCAGTTTTCGGCCCCTCACTACAGGAAAGACATTGAGGAGTTGGAAAGCATCCAAAGAGCAACGAAGCTGGTGAAGGGTCTAGAGAACAAGTCTTACAAGAAGCAACTGGGATAACTGCGGTTTAGCCTGGAGAAAAGGAGGCTGAGGAGGGACCTTATCACTCTCTATAACTACCTGAGAGGGGGTTGTAGTGAGGTGGGGGTCAGTCTCTTTTCCCAAGTAACAAGTGACAGAATGAGAGGAAATGGCCTCAAGTTGCATCAGGGAGGTTTAGGGTTTAGGTTGGATATTAGGAAAAATTTCTTCACAGAAAGTGTTATCAAGCATCGGAACAGGCTGCTCAGGGCACTGGTGGAGTCACCACCCCTGGAGGTATTTAAAAGACATGTAGAGGTGGTGCTTATGGACATGGTTTAGTGGTGGACTTGGTAGTATTAAGGTCCTGTCCAAGCTTAACAATTTTATGATTCTGTGAAATTACACCTGGCAGCAGGAAGACACCTCTTCACTTGTTTTCCTTGCAGAGGAGCCAGAGAGCTTAAAATGAAAGTAGGTGTAGCAGATGGGATATATTTCCAGCTTTCCTTTTCTCTCCTGAAGAGGGAGCTAGGCAGCTGGGTGGGGCTTTTTTGGTGTTTTTCTTTTTTTTTTCCAACTAACCCCATAACTGCTGTATCCCATTAATTCAATTAATTTTCTATTATTACTTTAAAATAATGAGGGTGGAAAAAATTTTAGTTGTGTTTGGCGCTTCCTTTAACCAAGTTTTAGGGCTGTCAGAAAAAGAGCTGAGTGGCAAAGTGCTAATAGAAGAAACCTAATGAATAGATGTTTGATTCATCTCCAGGCTTGACTTAAATTTGGCATATGTGGTTTACTGTAGCTATTTTTTATGGATTTTGCATCTTAAAAATAATAAGTAGAAACAAGGGAAGCTTTCCGAAGTGCCATGCCAATACTCCAACCCTGACATTGAAGGTCAGATGTTGTATTTCTGCAGTAACATCCCTGCTCCCCCACACCTCAATAACTGTCAGCCTCCAAGCTGTCAAAAAATGAAAAATGAAAATAATAATGTCCTCTTATCTTGAAGACTATATACAGTTCAGATTCTGAGAAAGACGTATTGAAATTGGAATATATTCAGGGAATGGCAATCTACGCACATTGTTCATTGTATGTGGGCACCAGGGAAGAAAAGAATTATTTAGAGTAAGGAAAGTCTTGGCTGAAAAACAAACAGATAAGAGTTGCCTTTAAATGTAGCTACATTGAAACATGACTCCTACAAATTAGGGTAGCCTTCAGCTGACCAGGAGAGACAAGAACAACATTATTTTTGAAATCAAATATCACCATGTATAAACATTTACGAAGAATATAGGTGTGGTTTCCACCAACTCAGGCGCTAGATACAATTACACCAAAAATCCTTTCTAATCTCTATTTCTCAAAAGAGGGATTTTTTTAAAAACAGAATTAATGCTAACATTGGAATAAATGAAAGGATCATTCCCAAGAGATTTGGCTACTGATCTGTATAGATGTCTTCTAACTCTTTATGCAGAAGATTGGTGATAAGCGTATATGCCAGAGGTGAACCCCCCCTAAGCCTTGCAGGATGGACTCTTATTTCTGCACGGAAATTTCTTCCCTGAATTTGAAATGGAGCTCACTAAAAAAGAGTATGAAGCCACTTTATTTATTAGTCTTATATACCTGTATCCTGGGGGCTTAACTGAATTTTCCTCTGCTGTTTTGGTGGGGATCCTAGTTTTCATTAATAAAGATATTGTCGTGGTTTGGGCCGGAATGGCCACTGGCCCTCAAACCAGGACATCTAACTGAGGGAGGAAGCTGAAGAACGCTAATAAAAGTATTATTAATATTTGTTTTGATGGTGGTAACATCAGCAAGCCTGCTGACATGTTCTGTTTTCCTCTGTGCCTTTTGCCAATTATTTTACACTTTTCTATTTCTATTTCTCCTTCTAAAGATGGGAGTAATAGCCCCTGCCATCTTCTGTAAAATGCTGTGGAGCCTGGCAAAGCCAACTGCAGTGTTAGAATAAGAAGTTTCTATTTCTTAGAGCACGTCTGTTTAAAGAAAATGCCACCTTTAAGGTGCTATAGATTTAGCATCTGATAAAGAAGGGCCCAAAGCCTCTGGAATTTTAATGTGGTTCACCTTGAAAAAAGTGAAGTGGCAGTAAAATCAACCACACTTTTAGGCTTCTTGAATAAGACAGTCAAACACTTCCTCTTTCGGGGATGAACAATGAACCTATTCTACTCTATGAGAATCTTCACACCTTCCCCTAAATAAAGATACGCTTTAAATGTTTACCTTTCCTTTGAAATTTCATGATTTATGCAAGTGTTGATCTCCCCTATAATCATCCACAATCACTTTTAGACAATTTCGTATTAGTTTGCTGGGGTTCTGTGTGCTGGAAAATCAGCTGGGGAGTTTTAAAGCTGGTTTGAAAGCAGTCCAAAAGAGTTGAATGTGCTGCTGAAAGTGGAATTTGTATACTTCATACGTTCCTCTGGAATTAAGGTATTATGGAGAATTATTGAAAAATTATTACAAAACACTGGGATTAATCTGAGAAATACACTTAAAGTCTCCCCACAACTCTGCTACCATCTATAATAATTTGTCTGGCAGGATTTGTTCTCTGTAAATCTATAGTTTGTGCTGTTAGATTTTATGTACATTTGATTCACTACAGAGGATGTATCTCAGAAAAGCAATAACCTAGTATTAAAACAACACGTTGCCCAGAACGGTATTGTTTTACTTGGTTGGAGAAAAGCCATTCCTAAGTCTAGGTACGGAGTTTATTGCACTTGTTTTCTGTGGCATAAAGAATATACCTTTTAAATTTAAAAATAAGAAGTCAATTTCTTTTCCATTTTACCCTAAATAGTTCTTTTCCTTCCGTGGTGCCTCTTCAAAGACAGGTGTGGAAAGGCGAGAACAGGCTGGTCCTTGAAGGCAGCTGCCTGGATCTGTCTTGCAATATCTAGTACTGATTTTATTTGAAGGTAACTTAAGCTCAGGTTTTTCTCTAACATTGTTAATGGTTTGGGTTTGATTGGGTTTTTTTTCATTGCAAGCTGAATTAATAATCTTTGCTTTCATAAATATTCTCTTCATGGAGTCCCAAAGCATTATTTACAGAACTCCCGAATGCTATCAGTGGAGAAGTAAACAAACTAGCAATTTTTAAGGATAAGTAATAGGCAATTTGGTTTTGCACTGCACTCCCTCCCAGAGTTTTCCATATGGAGACCATGTGCTCAGGATCCTCAACCTGTATTTTTCACTCCTCAGGCTGGTTATAGCTCTGAGGCTCAGCTTTACTAACACATGTGGCTTTTCTAACTCAGGATCAGGAATTCAAGGACTTTGTACAGTTTGTGAGATTTGAGAAACTGTATGTACATATCTGGTCTGCCTGCCTCCCTTCCTTGCTCTGTTTATATCAGCAATTCATATTATTCAAATAGCCAAAGCCATCATGCCAAAACAGGAAAAGAAACTCTCTGCCCCAAAGAATTTCCCTTAGCATAACACTGGGAAAAACACCTGAGGGTGGACACAATCACACAGGAAAGTAGACATTTATGGACACTATGGCCTGGAGCACTGAGAACTACACAGGAATTATCTTTGTGTACCAATATCCAAGTGGGATGTTATAGTGTTTTTTGTGTCATGACAGGGCACTTGAATTACAAGAGGTAATTTTGCATTACATTGGTCCCACAGCATTGCTTTATTGTAACATGTAGAAGGTCCCAGAAGCCACCTGGGTAGGCGTGTTAATGGGCTTTGCTCACTGTGGACTTCCTACACCTGTAGGGGACACAGCCTGAGCACTTTGTCCCACAAGTGAGGGAGGGGCGAGACAGGGGTAAGGGGTGGGTGAGCTAAAAGAGGGAGAAATGATCAGGCAGGAGGAGGTGGACAGTCGTTAGGGAGCAACTACTGACTAGTCTGTAACAAAACACCCAATTTACCCCAGGGGCCGGGAACAGTGCTTGTCCGGAGAGAGGCCAGAGACGAAAAAATAATGAAATAAATTGATTTGAGGAGCATATGGGACCATACTGAGCTCTTGGCATAGATGAAGGCAGACCATGCTAGACATGGAAAATGAAGTGAGCGGGACGAGGCAGCACTGGCCAAGGACAGTGTAATTAAGGCTGAAAGAGGGGATCTATGAAAGAAGAGAGTCATGACGACTTGATGGTGCTGCTTGTCCACTGCTGCTTGCAGGTGGGGAGGAGAGCAGCACGACCACGGCACTGGCAGAGTAGGATTTCCACAGCCAAGCAATGTGAACGTCAGCTTCAGTGACCGCCTGGGATGTTCAAAGCTTATGCCTTTCCCAAAGAGCAAAGAGGAGGACTGTGTAACATCTGCACTCAGTTTTGGTGTCCAAGCCGAAAGGTAGGAAATACGCTTTGGTTTTGGGCCCAGCTCCAGACCTCTGCTTGTTGCTTTTGGATGAGGCTCATGAGGAAGAGCATCTCTTCAGCCTGCTGGAGGGGAAGGAGTGCCCCTACCTCAGCTTTTTGCTTTGTGTGCCAGTAATATGTCTCACCAGCCCTCAGAGCAGTACGCTATAAGGTAACAAAACAAAAGCTTTTTTCCCTGCAGTTTAACTTTTTCTACTATATGTCTTTTTCCTTGGGGGAATTTCATTAGTATGAGTGGCATTCTTTGGAGGTACAGTATACATACATCGTTTCTGAGAGTCAGAGGCTTAAAAACCTGTGGTAGCATCAGGCAGGTTTGTTTCCTGTCATTTATTGCCCTGCTTGTACGAACACTTACTTTTTTTCTAAAGCGTGTATCTTGTGGTCAGCTGCATCTGGTGCTAATACACAATTACGGTAAATTTACATTTTACCAGCTGAAATTTCCTGTAAGCCTTCTGTGGGCTAGAAATACAAAATGAAACTAAGCAAGCCCGTTCTAACAAATAAGAAATATTATTTGATTTTATTTATTTTTGTTTGTTTGTTTTGACATAACACTAGCTGGACTGGCTCCTGTCTATACCACAGCTTGTGCCAAGCATGAAAAAAGCATATGGCAAATAATAATTTTTAAAATATTTACAGATACTTTCCTCTGTCACAATAAACCTTGATACTCTGCCAAGCCTTATGGGTGGGGATGTTTCTAGTGATCAGTCAGCTCTGAAGGACCTTGCAAAAGATCCCTTTTGGTCTGTGTATCGACATAAGCTGTGCATAAGAACAAGAACACCATGGTTTCCTACTTGTTATCTGACATTAAAGACTGCAGTTTCTAGAGTCAGAGTTTGCCTGCCCGATGCAAAGGGATTTGAGGACCCACCATTCGACCTTGCATGGTGCTTTGTGCCACTCTTGGCCAAAGTGTGTGGTGTGTGCTGATTTGATAATCACACACATGGGCTTCGCCTTGGCATTGCATAGGTGAGTGAGGAAATAAGCTGTGTGGTGCTGTGTAGCCCCACATCTCTGCTGAACAGTTTGCTTTTGCTTGGAGGGAATTATTTCTGCAGTGTGAAGATACCTGGGAACACCACACATTTTCGTTAAAGGGTGGTGCTTTGTGGCCGAGAATTGCAGAAAGTCGTGTGGTAAAGGCACCAGCGACCTTTCAAACAGGCTGACAGAAAGTGGGGAGCAAGAAAAACATTCATTTTTCTTGGGTATATTTGTTTGTGTTCTAGACGCCTTTCCAACCTGACCTTTTGAAAACCATCTGTTTACACATCCCACACACAGCTAGATCAGCAGCATGAGGCAGTGAGGGATAGGGCTAGAAATGCAGAGCTGAGAGGGGTATAACCACTCCACTTGCAGCACCCCAGCCCTCTGCCCAGCATCCCCAGCTGAGTGCTAGGGGCTGATCCAGGCCCAGAAGATGGCAGGGCTCCTGCACCGTCCCTGGGGCTAGTGTAGAGGCTGTGGCCACAGGGGATTTTTGATTTAGGTGCCAGGATATGGCAGTGCAGTTCCCACAGCATCTGCCCTCCTCACACAGAGGATGTGGGAGAGGAGGAGGGAGGGAAAGCATGATTCCTTCACTGCAGTGTCACAGAAACCATACACATCAAAGAGATTTTGCTGGTAGGAGACTTCTATAGCTTAGATGTATGATTAAAATGCCAAAGTCATTGTGTAGATAAACATGCACATCAGAGTCTATATGAGAAGCCTAGACTCATCCCAGATGCTGCAAGTGGGACATTTTTGGATGCTATTTCAAAATTTTTGACTGTGTTTTGTTCCAGTGATAGTAATAGCCTATGGCCATTTAAAGCTGTAGCCTGGCTTGGGTGAGGATAGAGCTGCCTCCAAGGTCCACCTGAGCTTCAGACTCTTTGATTTCCTCATCACAAGGTGATGCAACATCTCAGTGTACAATTAACTTGAACAGCAGACTTTTATTTTGACTTAGGAGGAAGGAGAAGACATCCGTGACAAACTCACTGGGGAAGACGAACTAGGGGAGAATGCTTTCGGAAGGTCATACCATACAGAACAGCACAGCAGGGAGACCTGGCCTCAGCAAGCAAACCAGAAGATGCATCACTGTCAAAGAAGAAGGGCAGGATGGTCTGTAAGCAGAGGTGAGAGCTGGTAGCTATCCAGTGGTCTCCAAAGTTGGTGGAAACCACAGAACAGCATGTAGGAAGAGTTCAGTGGCCCCTTCTCTAGGGTTTCGTACACAAATGTGAAAAGGGCTTAGTGAAGGCTGGTGCACACGAGTGATTTGCATTGCACTTTATCAAGTCTCAAAGTAACAAATGAATGGTTTCATACCACACAAACATCTCCAAATAAATACAATTTGCCATTTGGTGTTAAATTGGAAAACACACCTCTACAGTTTGTATGTAGAGCTACAATCTAGAACTTGATCTAAGATCTAGCAGACTCCTTGTGCCACAGGCTAAATGTGCAATATCAGACTGACCCTTAAGTGGAATTAACAAATGTGAAATCTAATTTCACCCATTCTGAATTTCAATGGCTTTATCCTTCCCCATTTAGCTTTCATTTTCACTCACCTCAGTCGATGGTTATCATTCATTCTTAGATTCTCTTTATCTGATATTTCTTTAGTCATACTTTTCACATTGTTTCATGCATATCAGTTAAATTCCTTGAGGGTTGATAAGCCTGGCTTCATATTTTCATGAAAAGACATCTGAAGAGATGATCCTAGCCACTTTGAAAATGTCCATGTTTCCAAATGATAGATATATCTTCTGCTTCCTGTACTCCACTGGAGTACTGTTTCCAATCTTTCTTGACTTCTCCCTGGTCAGACTCTCAGTCAGGATCCCAAACTCATCCAACAGTTAACTGCCATTTTTTGTCTCAATATCTTGGCTTTCGTGATCTTCCTTTCCCTATCTGTAGCTTCATCTGCTTGTTTAGACTGAGGATCTTCCTCTTCACCTGCTCCAAATGGCCGTGGCAGTTTCTCAAGCTATGTTGCGGATTCCTGGTCTTGATCTTTTCGTAGTTTATATCCTTCTCTCTTGTTTCTTAATAATCTCATTCATAGGCAGACATTCAGCTTTACCTCTGTGCCGAGGAAAATCCACTCCACCCCTTGAACTTGTCTTTTTCTACCCAAACTAAAGTCCCTGCGGTCTCTGTATGAATGACCAACACCATCTTCAGTTCAGTATGGTCAAATGGAGTCACATTTGTCTTCCTAAGTAGCTTCCTTCTAGATCCAGGTTACCAACCTTTCCTCAGGCCTGCAAGTCAGGTATCTACTTCAGGTCGGCTTTCTTTGAGTCCTTACCTCCTAGTTGTCACTGAGTCTTGCAAGTTCTACAGAACCTACAAATACACCACCACCAAACACAATACTAATTCCATCTACACAGTTAAAAATTAGCAGCCAGGTTTTTATTACATCTTCATTTTCATTCTTGTTCTGCTCAAGTACCCGTTTTCTGACCTTGAACAATGCAGACGTCTTGTTTATGCTGTTTCAAGATTTTTCAACCTCAGTTTTCTTAGTGTGTTTAAACAGGTAGCCATCCCCACTGCATCCCTCAGTAGATTTTCCTTTCTCCTTTGTGTCAAAATCTACCTGTATGCATCGGCATGGCTTATTATCCTCCCTCTCATCCGCTGTGTATTGTACAGATATCTTCTACCTAGGCACTATTTTTTTGCTGCTTCACACATTGAACAATATCATGGTTAGACATATTTTCTAAGAAAAGATCTAGCTTGTTTTATAGCCTGATGGTGTCCAGTTTCCAGAAGTATGAGAAAGTGGGTAGGAGTTTCTTCACTCACCTACACATCTGCTGGCTTGTTATATATTATCAGCAAATGCTGATTTTACTTTGCAGATAAAAGTCTTATGGGACCATTGGTCTTCTAAGCTCTGTGCTACCTACCATGTTTCAGTCAAAAGCTGCTGAGACAAATATGTGTACACAAGCTGATGAGACGTACCAGACCTACCATTTTTCATACATTTTCTTGAAATTTTGGTAGTAACTGCCTGGATAAAGAGTGCAGTTATTTGGGGCAGTTGTGCTCATAATTCGAAGTCATCACTGGCCTCTTGTAAGTGCCTTTGACCCCAGAGCCTACTGTATGCACAAGACTCAGGAACAGCTGTGGTTTCACTAGATACTTTTTCTAGCAGAAAACCCCCTTGCAAAACTGTAGCCTCTGCAATGGGAAATTGGTTAGCCTCATATGGCACACCCTGATCATGTTTCCCAACAGCGCAAAGCTGAGGCAGAACACCAAAAGATTTAACAGCTTCTAGCTGGAAAGTCCTGTGTCTAAAAGTGGAGAACATGAAGTCAACCCCTTTGCCTCAGGAATTCAAAAAGTACTACAAGAGATTGCAATTTTCTAGCCAACGCAAATAACCAATTCAGTAAATCCATAGTATTTTCTACAGCTTTTTCATTAAGAGGGAAGTGGGGAAGTGAAATGCAAACCTCCCAAGGTTCCTGTTGCACCAATGCATTTGTCTTGTAAATGATCTCACCAGCCTTGTTACCTTCACTTTGAGATATCTACCTTGCTATCTATCTCAAAAGGAATATGAGTGTACTGTCAAGTATCTAACTCTGCTGCATAAACAACCTGTAATGAAAAAAAAGTAAAAAAAAAAGCTCTTTTTTTTTTTTTCAACTTTCTCAAAAATGATAACAACGAAACATTGTGACTCAGGCCTCTGGCTAGGAAACTCTAAATTCCATCTTAAGCAAAAGTAAATGAGTCTTGCCAGGTAAGCTCTGGCACAAAATTTAGCTTTTATACAATGTAAATTAACAAATCCTAAAATTCTGTAAGAGTAATGAAACTTTCCCCACATTTTCTGCACTCCAGTTTGTCATCTTTTGGGAATCCTGTTTGATCAGCAAACAGGTTTACTGTGGGACGGTAACCCCAACGCTTTGGTGATAACTGCTCAAGATGTGAAAATGAGTCATTTCCAGCTCATACATGTAATTACCGCTCCAGCTCAATAGCAAACGAGCAAGCCAGCCCAAGGAAACAAGAAACTAGTTAAATTACAGCCATAAATTGCTTTATTAGTGTAAGATACAGGTTTTCACTTATGGAAAAATATTTTCATCCTTGGAGAAAGGGTCGGGGCAGGAGAGGAAGGCTTGAGGAGCTGGATGGAAACATGCGATGAATTCAGCCTCTCCTGAGGTAGCAGGCACTGAGTGTGGATGCTGTAATGTTCTATATGCTTACACAAGCACACACGCACACCCCCCATCCTTAGCTGCAGCCCCTGAAGTGGGGTTGATTTAGCCCTCAGCTGCAGAGGTGATGATTCACCTGCGGCATTAAAGGAGATCACGGCAATTGGCCCGCGTCAGAATGTGACCCCAGAGCTTTGGGCCACCTTCCTCAGTCCCTCAGAGAGGAGACTTCGGACCTCTTCCCTCAGGGGTACCCATCCTTGGGTGGGCTCACTTGAGATGTGCTCCTCTGTTCACTCACGGCTGTGAGGTATACACTCACAATCGTTTTGTGCCTAAACACGTCTATCCCAGCCACTTTTTCCTTCTCATTCTTCAGGTGAGAGAACCATTTCCATGATGTTCATTTGCCCTGCCTTTCTGCATCTGCAATACAGATGTGTCTGACAATTTTTAATTGCCATGCGTGATATCTATTTCAATGCATTTTTTTAAATCTGATTTTTAAAGTATATGAACCATTAATTTTTTTCTTGTTAAGCATTAGCAATCAACAGGTGATACAGTCTCTCTCTATGCCCTGCTAGTAATAATCACCCTTGACTTGACATTAGCCACTCCTTTTCACTGTTTTCTTTACTATCTTGGAAGAGTAACCACAAACTGTTTTTGTTGCCCGTATTTTTTACTACTTTATTGTCAATTTGCTTTTATGAGTCAGCCAGACAACTTGTTCAATAGCCCTGTGACTAATTTAGTGCCTTTTTTTCTACAAGCAGCTACACCAAAGAGCACTTAAGTAAGGTTTAAGTGCTACTTTAATGTGTCGTATTTGAACTCTTTGCTCCTTTGCTGCAGACTGTGCTCACTGCTTAGCTTCGACCACAACTGAATAAGATCACAGTGGGATTCATTCCTCTCCTTAATAAAAGCTCGTTCACCTCGAAATTGTTACAGTTGGCTTGACCATCTCTACTTGCGAGCGGCCCAGCAAGAGCAGGTATGTAATGCTATATATTAGAAGTATGCACGGAAGCCACGGCTCCTTTGAGCCCTACCTCGCTGTGAGCCAGGGTAGCAGTTACCCTCCGTTTCATGAGGTCTATTGTTTGTTTTTCTGTTGTTTTAGCCAGCTGTGCAAGCTGAAGGCAGACAGCAGTCGGAGCTGAGCTTCACGCAATGTTCCTGACAGGTCAGGTTTATTGCTTGGTCCGGAGATGAATTTCTGTCCACTCAGCTCAGCAACTCTTAAAATGATGTGTCTGGTGGAAAGAAAATTTGGCTTGCCTCTGGCACTCTGAGGTAGATGTGGTGATACAAAACCAGGCTATCAGATGGTCATACTGCACTGGACCTTTTCTACTGAATTTCGTTGCAGACCTTCCCCTCACCACAGCCTTCTCAAACACATGAAAGCTAACGTTTCCTTTTCAATAATTTTATTTAATAGTTAAACTCAAGTGCGTAGTCCAGCTGCTAGGTATAAATTAATTAATTCTGCTTCAGAAAAGTTGGGTTTCGTGCAAGTTGCATGAGTGTGTACACCTCTCAGTAAGATATTGCTGTGTGCCTGTACTTTGGGGTGGCAAGCAGGGCTACAGTGAAAAGGAAATTCATCTTTCTTCTTGGGCTAATCCTCAGCCACACATTTTTAAACTCCAGGCCACCTATGTCCTCTCAGTCCTCCTTGAAGGTGAAAAACAGTAACAGTGCTTGTGCTGATATGTCAGAATAGCAAAAGCTACTCAGATGCTGAATTTATTATACATGTCTGCATATTTCTGTGGCTGAGGAGGCACAAGAGGACTCTTCTAACTCAAATATAGACAAAATGAGAATAACTGCCAGCAAGAAAACAATAACAGTAAAAAGGAGCAAAACCCACAGACTTTCCTATGAAGATAAAACCAAAGAGCTACAGGTAAGAAATAACCAGACAAGAACTAGAACTCCCACACTTAATTGTTAGACTCATTATTTCTTATGTGGGTGAGTAAGAATCTCTCCAATTAATGGATACCATAAAAGATAAAAGGGACAGAGAGTAACAGTATCATCTGAACTAAATTAGATGACAATATTTGATAGGAGCTCACAAGGTGCTGCTGAGTTTCATAAACCCAGTATGCAAGGGAGTATGATTAAAAAAAAAGAATAAAGAATAGAGAGGAGATGAGGATGGTTGCAATGAAGTAAAATAATTATTTTTAGAAACAGTTAAAGTGCATGGCTGAATGGTGTGCAGTCTTCTTAAGATATGGGGGCTGAGAGTGAAGAAAGGGTGGTTTGCACTTTTCTGAAAATAGACATTCATGTAATAGTACAAACACCCATACACTATTCTGACAGAGATTTCCTCTATGCTCAGCCAGCATTATCTGGGTCACACCTTGTTGGAAGCAGTAGGTCCTGAAAAGACATCAATGAGAAGGGATGAGTTGTGGCCCTATTCATCAACTCAGAAAGGCTGGTGTCTGGAAAGGGCCAAGCAAGGTATAAAAAATTAAAGAACTTTCCTGGGAGTGGGAGAAAAAGCAGACTAGGTGATCTGAGAGAAAAATGTCTAGTTACAAAGAAGTCATAGGAAAGCAGTGGAAATTTGAAACAGAAACAAGGACTGAGGAGGAAGGTTAAAACCAGTCCAAAACTTTGCTCATTTTCCATCTGAACCTCTGAGTGAATGCTCATTCGGTCTGACTATGAGGCCAGAGAAGGTACTGGGAAGCTCAGGGACAAACAGGAGCAAAGTTTTCCATGTGCATGGGGCAAGGCAGAAATATTTCCTATTTTGTCCCACCTGGAGGCAAGTTCTGACTCAGATGGAGATCCTGGCTGGGTTCTTCCCAAGATCCCTGGCACATCACTTCTTTGTGCTTTCAGAAATGCCCCACAGAGAAATCCACACAAGCATCTTGTCCTGGAAATGATAGATCGTGCTAACAGCCAAAAAGAAGTCTTCAGTATTAAAAGTGTCTTCTTGAAAATTCTTCCATATTGTCAGCCGTTTTCCCACACAATTTCAGTAAGTTTTTCAGAAACACCCCTTTGGGGTAGAAAATGGCCTAGCAAAATTGAAAATATGTGAATTGATGTTATGTTAAATGAGTGCTGTATGGATAAAAAGAGTACCTAAAGCTATTAAACAATTGTAGAAGGAGGACTGACCTTCAAAGTAGAGCTATTCCTTGGCTCTGGTAAGACTATACAGGTCAGGAGGCCTTTTCCATGTCCCCAGAGACCACCTCTGGTTTGAGACAGGGCTTTCAGTAAGGTTCCATAGGTAGTCAAACGTCGTTTCTTTAAAAAGTGCAAACAAAAATATGTTTGGGGTTGTAATATTTTTTTAAAGTTTTTTATGGCATGTGAAATGTTTATTGGGAAGCATCTTCTGTCACTGAATAGAAACAGCATAGCCAAAGTGTCTTTTACTTTTCATCTGAGACTCTTTTATTTTGTGCATGTTAAAAGACACCTAATTTGTACATCTGTGTACAGCTTGTTTTGGAGATACAGGCACAAATGCATGATAAGTTCATCTTTTAATTGCTGTTCTTTCCCTAGAGTGTGTTCATGCAGCATTTGTGTGGTTGATCTATACGTAATTTTAGAATTCGTAAGAACTGTCTGAAAATGAAAACCTAGCTTACTAAGACTAGTTCAAGGTTTTAAAATGAATAATTTTTTCCATTTATATCCATGTCACTAGCCACTTGTCATAAATAGCACCTCAGAAGTATACCAAGCTGGTTTTTGCAGTGTTCAAGAAACAAATAATTTTTACAAAGCCTATGGAAAAAAAACAGTTACTAGACAGGCAACATGAACTTCACCAACTAAGTAGCACATATGGACTTTCATCACTGCTTGTTTGTTTCAGACAAGAAATCTCAACAATTTATTAGTTCATACATAATTTTTCTTAAACTTCTCTTAATCTACGAACTAAGAGAACAAGCACATGAATGACATAGGGAAAATGACAACATTTTATATATTTTCTACAAATCTCTGAAAAGTACTGTACACATTTTAAATTAATTGTTTTCTGGTATTTTATGTACCTCAAGAATTTTGTCATTTATCAGTAGATTATGGCACTTCCATAAATTCACAGACATTTTATTCCAAACATTCTTCTACTGGGCTAAACAAGGGAAAAGATTTTACCACACATCTTTGTAATCAAAACCAAAATAGTTTAGCTTTAGAGTGAGTAATAAATTCTTTCCAGCACTAAGTAAAAGGTGTGTTCTCTGTGTGTCTGGATTGGCCAAAAGGGAAGCATAATTTAGGAACTGAAGAACTGCAAGGCTGGACCATCCAAATTAAATAGAGCTCATGGTGTGGTGGGTTTCTGACGGTGTGAAGCAACCCACATTCTTCATACTTCCGTTCTCCAGACTATATATCAGGTGTAAATATGAAGAATTTTGAGACTATTTAGGAAAAATAAGAATATTCTCAGCAAATTAGTTGAACACTGGTGGTTCTTTTTGATGCAAAATTGTGAAAGTGCAGAATCTATACTAACATCTCAACCTCTTCTATACTCTCTTTCATTTATCAATTATTCGTATCAATTCAAGGTAAAAAAAATAATATAAAAGCCTTATATAAATACCCAGAACCCAAGTACCCAATTCAAATCACTTCTCAATCAAAAGGAGTCTTTCTATTGATTTTTGTGAATTTTTAAATCAATCAGCCTGTAACAGAAACCTCAAACAGCACCAGCTACATGACAAATTATACACTTCAAATGAACAGCATTCAAATGGCTTGTCACTAGAGATAGTAAGGAACTGCACATGGTCATTGCAATAAATTGGGTAAAACTGAGTTCTTTACTGTTTTTTCAGCCTGGGAGCCAAATTTTCAATGCAGGTAACTATTTTAAACATTAGTTGCACACAATTTATCATCATGGTTCCTTGAAATAGTTTAGTCATGTAAATACAGCTCAATCAGGGAGGAAAAATTTTATAAATCCCTCAAAATAAATTTTTCATTGCTAGAAAAAAACATTATTTGCTTAGTGTTTCTGTTCAGTGGTCCTTCTAAAGATTAAGGTAATATGGAAAGTCTAAATTTGCTCTTTAAAGAACATAAATCATTGACACCTACAGCCTTTGAAGAAGCAACCAGAAATCTGTGGAGAATGAGACAGGAAGTTAATGCAGGGAGACATGAAAGTGGACTGAGGACAGAGTTGTGCATGCCATAAAGGGAGAGATGCCAGTGAGCAACATCTGTTGTTTGACCTTCAGGAGCCTAAAAGAAGGAAGAGTGGGGGGGAATTTCCTTACCACTGGTGATATTAACAGCCTGAGTATAACATAAAATTGTGAGTTTTGGAATGACTTTCTTTCGAAGTGTCATTGGCTTTGGGCTCATTGTGTATGATGATACATTTTTTCAGAATATTTTTCTGTGGAAATGATTATGCAAATAGACATATTTTATTGTGCCTTATTTCGTAACATAGACCAAATCTGTGAGGAAGTACTGAGCGTCTTTTACTCCTGTTAATAGCATCTTCCAGAAAAATGCCAGCTTCTTACAAGCTTGATCTTATAGGCAGCACACTGGAAAGAATAGTGTATTCAGCCATGAATCCACAGAAATCCTCAGCAATCTCCAAACAAAATACTTCTGTATGTAGTGTTGACTAAAAACTGCATATAGTATTGGATGTGCATGCTGTGTATCTCCACATACTCAGCAGACATATAACTCAAAAGGAGACATAATACTGTAGAAGACCTGATCCTGTGAAACACTAAATGCGTGCAACCAAAAAGTGTTGGAGCGGTAATAACCAGCAGTCCTGGGCTGATTTAGAGACCATGTTTACCTTACTGGCTTGTTTTCTGTTTTGTAAGGTCGGGGTCATCTCAGACCTGTGCTTCGGGGGGAAATCTTACAAATGACACATTTGCCTGTGAGGTAGCAGTGAGTGAGGAGTGGTGCAAGAGGTTCCTACCTCCTTTGTGCAACAGGAATTGAGCACTCTTTCATTTTGTTTTCCCTCTGACATGACGTGACCACCATACAGCCACAGCTGGTCTTGCCGTGGATTGAGGAATTACCCTGCTTGCTTCTGCAAGTAAATTTTTGGCATAGACCTTCCTCGTTACTCTCCAGGAAGAGTTTGATCACTGTGAGAGGGAACGTTAGAAAGAAAACAGTGAAAGAGGAAGCTGGAAGATGGGTGATCTTATTTTGCTATATTGCACCACAACCAACTGCTACATAATGCACCCATAAGTCATATTTGTTGTTGTTGCTAGATTGTTATGCTGTTCCTCTCACCTACTTCAGCAGCCTACATACATCCCATGCATTGCAGAAGTTGCTGTTATCACTTCTGTGGCCCACACAAGACAGCAGAGAGGTGAGAGTTTTTGCATGAATAGCTATTTGGGGCTGAAAATCCCACACTCGTCTGCCAGGTTTGGGTTTTATCCACCTCCAGACCTTCTTAGACTTTTTTATTATTCCTGCTTCCCATCGACCCCCCAAAAAACCTCATGGTCACTCCTGGACTAGTAGAGGAAGATGCCTGCAAGGACAGATTTGAGCTGACAATCTTCACCCAGGAGTCCTGCGGGAATCAAGGGTGGAACAGCTGAACTACAGACTGTGGGATGTGGGGGCTATAACCTGCTCTTAAGTCTGCCCTGTTAGGTCCCGGTCCAATTGTTGGTCTGGGAGGGGTTCGTAATGATGCACTCATGTCAGGGATGCACAAAGTGGGTTTGTTGGCTATAAATTTTCTAAAAAGCCTCAGGAAAATCCCAGAAAACTTCGAACCGGTAAAAGCTGACATCCCTACCATGCAATATCGAGACAGAGTGGGCCCATGGATAAATGTGGTGCACAAGAGGATGGCAAATATAGCATTTGTGACACTTCTTGGTTATACTAGAGTTTACTGAGGAGCCAATGAATATACAGACAAGGGGGAGCCAAATAGCATCATGTCCTTGGACCTTCAAAAGAATCTCAGCTGAGTCTCACCATAAAGCTACCAAAGAATTTAAGCTATTACATTATAAGAAAGTCCTCACGTAAACATACAAGTGATTAAAAGATCAGAAATAAGGGGTAGGAATCAGTGCCTGGTTTTGCAGTTAAGTAGGTTCAGAGGGCTTGCCTGGGGCCTGTGCTGTTTAATTTGGGCCACCAGCCATCAGCAATTTGGGAAATGAGGTGAGCTGTGAAATGATTAAGTTCGCTGATGTACTAAGTTATTCATATTAACTTAGTTACTAAGTTACTAATTACTAAGTTATTCATATTAACTTAGTTATTCATATTCATAATTAAGTTTGCTGATGTACTAAGTTATTCAGAATAACAGAGAGGAAGTCCAGCTGCAAAGAACTGTTAAAGGACTTTAAAATACTGAGTGACAAGGCGATAAAATGGCAGATAAAAATCAGTGCTGATAATATGCAGGAGTGGAGAGTAAGGACAGAAACAGTATGCTGCAGAAGTGATACATAGACCACAGCGACTTTCTGAGACAATCCTGTATTTTCTTTTGATTTTTCCCCTTTCTAATTTTAACTACTAGATAGTAGATAATATCTTTTCACTCCTGTGCATGCGCTTCTATTAACTCTTTTTCAGGTTGCGTAGCTGGAAAAAATTGCATGCACCCTCAGTAAAAATGTCCAACACTCCTGCTGTGTTTCTCTGTGGAAATATTTAGGGTAGCCATTAAAATTAATTTCACACTTAAATTTAGCTTAACTGGCAATGCCTTCCTCACTTGGATATAGCAAAGAATAACACAGAAGAGGAGATCCAGGAGTCCCATGGATGTGAGAGAAGAGATGACACGTTTTCATGTTAAAAGTGATTCACCTCATTTGTATGGTATACAACTGAGGGGAAAAATGTGGAGGCTGATTTTTATGATGTTCTTCTTTAACACTGTCATCATATTAACAGAGTAAGTGAGGAATGATTAGTTCAGCAGTTTGTCTTAAGCACCCTGTAGAAATCGGTCTCACAGATTTACACCAGGTAGGCAAAACTTGGGGGTAGGCCAATATGTGAAACAATTTTTTTTTTTTTATTCCTTTGAGTCGTTAGGTAACTATGGCAGCAATGATCAATCTCTGCAATGTCTGGTGTCAGACTTAACAGGAAAAGCTTAAGGATGCTTTAAAAAATTCCAGTTGGAAATAAGGATACTTTGAAATCAAAAACAAACAAACAACCCCAAGACACCAAACTGCTGAAATCAGACTGCGCTAACACATTTTGCCAGCAGTGCCAGCTGTTACTGCATCTCCAGGCTGCTCATTCCCTCTCTTCTGCCTCTGGCTGTCGGCGCTAGGGTGAGAGGAACCTGGGAAATTATGTGACTGAGCAATAACCTTCCCACCCCGACCCTTGCTGTTTTGAGCCAGATTTAAAAGAGTAACAGCAGAAATTCATGGGACAGCACAGCACAGAAAAATGGCACAGTCTTGAGTACCCACGGCTAAGGCAGGAGGGATCAGTTAATGCTATTCCTGCTGGATGTATAGCCATGGCCTTAGTTGTTTTGCCATAGACTCCTTTGGCAAGGTGTGGAAGCACCACAGACTTTTCAGTTTATAGTCTAATAAAGTAGTTCCTAACCTGTCCTGGCTTCAAATTGAAAAAAAAATTCCCTTCCCTTCCTTTCCCTTCCCTNGCCTCCTTGAGCAGCTCTGGTTCTCTTCCCAAAATGATTTCTTCAGCTCATGGAGATTGTAGCTAACGACCCTGTCTCCAGGACTGCTGGGCGCCCCTTGCTGCCACAGCTACACCATGAATAGTGTTGGTACTACCTACATGACAGTACTGGCACTGTCTAATTTAAATCTACCCTAGGTACATCCATGGTTCACTGCAGCTGTGGCTATGACTGCACTGTAAACAACAGCTTCTGCTTCCCTTCCCTTCCCTTCCCTTCCCTTCCCTTCCCTTCCTTTCTCTTTCTTTTCCTCTTCTTTCTTTCTCTTTAGTTTCCTTTATTTCTTTTCTTTCTTTTTTTCTTTTTTTTTTTAAGACAAGTTGCTAGAGCTGGCTTTGCTTCCCTGGAGGACAGGTAGCCTCTTTTAAGTAATGCCTCATGAAAGAGCACACGCACAGAAGGACACGTTGCCCATGTTAAATGCATGTTTGGTCCTGGAACAGGAGACATCCCACAGCATTATTTCACTTGCAGCTCACATACACACGCATGCGTGTGATGAGTACAAACAAGAACAGCTGTTTCCGTCAAAATCAGTTCAAGTCTCCAGGATTACTGAGTCACTTTGTTATGACTGTAAAACAAGGATATGAATGAAGGTATCTTACACCAGGGGAGACAGCCAGGCCCATGGGAGTAAGAAGGGCTGCAACAACTACAACTAAACCTGGTGGGCTTATTACAACTAAACTTTGGGCTCAGTGAGGTGCTATTTCTTAAATAGAAACCAACCAGTCTGCCCCCAGATAATTTGCCTGGTAAACCCCTGAGGACCTGAGAATTTGGAAACCCAACCAGCTCCCAAACCTAAGACCAAACCCAAGCTTCTGAGAACAGCCAAAGCTTGAGCAGCCCCAGACCTCCAGCTTCTATCACTCACAGAGAGCCTAACAGGTAGGCTGACCTTGACCTAGGCTTCAGAACTTTGACTTGCAGAGAAATTTGGGAGTGCATTTTATTTTAAATCGGAGTAACAACAGATTTCAAATTATCAATGGTTTTTTATAAGTAAGATAATATTTCCTCATTCAGATACAAGAAGAACTTGAAGAGCTTGGGAATTTTAGACCCTTCTGCCAGATTTAGACAAGCAGGAGTAAATAAAATATGTTTTTATATATCTGGGCAGGGCCATCTCTTGTGACAACATACGGCAAGATCAGTACTCTACTTTTCACAGAGATTCTGGTGAATAAGTATGCAAACACAGTTTATTTATTTATTTATTATTTATTAATGTCCAAGTTTCAAAAAGCTTAAACTGAGAAATCCAAAGTTTTAAATAATATTTCAATACAAAAATATAGTTCTTGAGATAAAAACTTCTATACTACTACCTCCAAATAAATAAAATTACATCAGACACACTTAATTTCAACTCACTGATTTTGAGAATTTCTGTATTTTTTTTTACTGAATCATTTAAGTCAGTGCAATAGCGTTAGTCACATTTCCTGGAGCTGCTAAGTAGCCTGGCCTCATGGTAACTTTGGTGCATAACAATAATTACCAGCAATTAACCATCAATTCCCTAGTTCAGAAAAGTGCTTAAGCATTTGCTTATCTTTAAGCATGTCTATTTGCTTGAGTTGGATGTTTTTTATGAGTACAGAGGTTTCCCCATATTGATGCTTGCATCTCCACGACAAATAGATGAATGATGAGACCAATCCTACAGCATGCCTCTCTCAAGACAGCACCAGATGGAAAGCTGAATATTGTATCATGTCATTTCAGGATAACCATATGTAAACTGTGTAAACATTGCCTCGTTCTGTATTTTCAGGTCAACAAACATAAAACAGATAGACAGGATTTTATGATAAAGTCATTTCTATATATTAGTAGGAGGTATAAATACTTTGATTGGTGTTTCTTTATAAATAATTATTTAAAATACTTAAATATTAATAAATAAATGTATAAAAACTCAATTAAAAGACTGTAATAAAAAATGTGCATCATAACAAAATTTGCACAATAACTCAGTACAAAAGGGCATGTGATCTCGTTAGCATCTGCACCTCCGCAGTGACTGGCTCCTTTTCCTTTTGGTAGAAGTTGGATTCTCCAAGAGTTTTTGTAAGACACTGAACAGCTCATTCACAGCTTTACGTTGAATTTTCAAGTCATTCATCTGTTGTAAGTCAGAAAGAAACAGAACAAAGGTCAAGCCAAGGGTTATAACTGTTCACTGATCATCATCCTACAGGCTACACTGCTACCAGGGTATACCAGATGGCCATCTGCAGTTTCCAATTACTCTACTACCTGATTCCTACAAAAAAGAGCCACTTTATCACAGTTTTTTGTTTTCCACTTTCTGTGCTGCTTTGCAACGTACCACAGACCAGCTGTATTCTGTAAAATGCAGTTACACTGCAGTTACTGCAATGATACATGGTTTTTCCCACAAGCAGCTAACTCCACCGAGGTGTTGGCTGTGGACCTCTGCAGAGGTTGGTGGTTCATGCCGTTGTCACTCGCTAGATAAGCCAAGCCCCTCCAAAGCCTGTGGAGGCATGCCCGTAGCCGGGGCACAACTTTCCCACCTCATTTCTAAACCACGAAGCGCTGTGTCAGTGGCAGCTCTGGTGGGCAGACGATGACAACGCAGCGCTGCCGGCACCTCCATGCCAGACTCTGGTAAGAGCTGGGGAGGGCGGCTGCTGCACTGACACCCCACACCACAGACCTGCAGCAGTCCCTGCAGCTGGAAACATTAGGTTTTCCAGCGTGAAGTGAGCCAGAAGGGGGTTACCAGATGGGTTACTGAACCATTACTGGCTTGAGTTACACTCAAATCTCAACTGGAAAATATAATGTCATAAGCCTTGGAGGCAGAGGAAGAGGCTTACCTGAAGGTTTGCTAGGTACATCATGACTTCCACCTTCTTTGAGCCATCATCAAGGCTGTCTTTCAGAGTGGAGAGCTCCTCAGCTATGTGTTGGACGTGCGGCTTTGACTTGTCAGTGTTATTAAGCATTTTCAAGTACATGGGAACGATCTGGCTCAGGATGATCCTTTTTTCATTTCTCTGTTGAAAAATACAGTCAGAAATAAAGGTTTGTGAGGACCTATCAGCAGCAAAAATGAGCGAAGTTAAACCACAGCACCCGGGAGTTCTCACTGCCGCTTGAAATAGGATGATAAAGACGATCCTGCAACTCATCTCCTGGGCTTGGCTGTACCTCAGGATCAGTTCATGGTGCAGTATAAAACACCTTGACCCTTACAGGAAGCATTTTTATGAGGATTGTTTTCTCATTTCCAAGCTACCGAAGCAGCCTTTGCTCGTGTTCATTCCACCCCAGCTGGTTGTGCTGGCCCTGGGAGCTGCTTTGCACCAGAAGTGCCCCGCAAAGTGCCTGAGATGCTTTGTCATATCTAGTTCTGACTCACCTCTGTCCAGTTCACCAGTTTCTCTGTAAAAATAGGTCCACCATCAGCTACATCTGAATGACTTGAGTTCTGCAACAAAGAAAAAACATATCTGTTATACAAACAATACTTATCACAAGGCAAATTTGCATTCTCTGTTCAAATGAGCAGTAAAAACAAGAGAGGCGTGATTTTTGCAACACTGACCTATAGCTATTATAATGCTTTCACTTCTCTGAGCACTAAATCGCATTGGATGACTGCCTAGTACCAGAAATGGCATTTTCAATGTCTTCTCCTGCTGTAACTCATTTGAATAGAGACATTTAGCACCATCTATTTTACCTAAACGCTCCTTGTGAGTTTTGGTACTGGCAGCTGAAAATTAAAATTCATAAGCACAGAGTCTGGCTAGAAAATTGTCAGATCTGATCTTGGCATGTTTTCTGGTAAGCCAAAGCCCACCAGTATGCAGTCTGTGGCTTTGAATTCATCCAGTCTTAGTAAAATCTCATTTGGAACAAGAACAAATTAACTTCACCATAAAACTACAGTTCATAGAGCTGGAGAGCAACCCAGTAGCCCACAGTCAGGAATAGGGATATATAGGGGTAGTGGACTACTGAGAGGCTCGGAGGGATGGATTGTAACCATGGGTTGTTAGCCTGTGATAGATTCTAGGAAACAAAGAGCAATACAGTTCTCCTACCAAGGAGAGGTAAACTGAATCATTTCCTCTTCTGTGTGTGGTTTTTTTTTTTTTCTTTTTATACACAACAGTCACTATTTCCTTTTTGTCTGCTCAGTAGTTTAAATATAGTGAGTGCAAAGTCTGACAGAAACCTCGTAGGCTGATTGGCTCCCTGTGCTGCGCACATCGCAAAATATTATTTTGCTGTTCTTCTCAAAGGTGGGAAGCACCTGCTGTGGACCGGAGTTTCTAATATCAGTGCAAGAAGCTCCTCACAGCTCAGGATCTCTCCAACAGAGTTACATATATTCTAGTGAGAAGCTCTCTGATCTACGCTGAGGACAAGTTTAAGATATAACGCAAATTTTACATCCGGTTTCCTAGCAATTTGAAAACATTGAAGTAGCACACAAGGCTGTTTTGTGTGTTACTCCAAGGTGATTCTTTGACTACTAAATTTCAACTTCCATATGCACAAAATTCTGACAAAATCAAGGATGGAAACAGGAGCAGGCTTTTGCATTTGCTTTCATGCATTTAAGGAAAAAACAAAAATATATTGAGAATAAAAGTTGTTAATTAAATTGATTCTATCATAGATCTGTTATCTCCATGACTAATGCCACCTGAAGTCAACTGTGAGCTACTTTAATGCCGCCTTGAAGAAAGTAGGTGAATTAACATTACAGTTATAAAGTTATCAAAATTCTGCCTGAAAAGAAGTAATATCATGCTGGATAACATTCCCACACTGGATCTTAGTCACAGATATGGAAGCAGAATGGCTGAAGGATACAAAAGAATAAGTAGTATAAACCACCTTTGGGAAACACACTGCTACTAATAATAATAAGTACCAGATGCATTTGTTAAAGCAGAAGTTCTTCTCCATTTTGTTTATATTGCTATTATATCCCCCATTAACATTACTAACCTAAAACTAAAAAAGTGTAAGCAAATCATCATAAATCATATTAATATTTCTTGTTATAAAACATTCCGTGTAATCAAAGGTTGAATAGAACTAGGAGAAGCTCTTGTGAAAGGAAGAGTGCCCATGAAATAAATGCCAACTATTACATTAACTATAATTATTGAAAAAATGAATCATGTTAGTGAAAGGGATTAGAAAAAAAAAAAAAAAAAACAAAGAAATTGTCCACATTCTTGTTTAAAAAAAAGATATAACAAAAAATTTGTTCCATGATTACCCTCTATTGGTACACATTGAGTATGTCAAGCAGTGCTCAAGTCTGAACTATATCTAAAGCACAAGCAGAAGGAGAAGAGAAATGTAGCAGAAGACCATACTTACAAAGTCAGCTTTCAGTTGGTCTATATCCTTTTGAAGTTGAGCAAGAATTGAGCTGTTTCCAAAACGTCCAAAATAAATCATGACAATAGACAGAACAAAGAAGCTGTAGGTCTGGCAAGTCATTTTCTCGGTGTGATGGCTCACTTAAAATGCTCTGATAGGTTCTGGGAGATCCCAGTTCTAAGAGCAGTGAGCTTCAACTTCTAATAGTTATATCTTCTATTAGAAGAAAGAAGACGAATGAACTTCATCTGCTTGTCAGTGGTATTTATACCTGGTCTTGAAATTTTTTATTTCGTCATCACAGGCTGTGTATATTTAGACAAGATAGTGTTAGATAAGAATGCTTCTTTTTTGGCTAGTCGAGGGAATCCCTCGAAAGCATCTTTCTTTAAGTGTGGTCCTGGAAAAATTTTCAGTGGTTCGTCAATGGGTAACATTTACGTGGCAGATTCTGAAGTTTCTTTTACACGTGGTTGGGGAAAAGGGGAAAATTATGACAGTGATTAAGGAGTATGCATTGTGGCTCAAGCATATTCTTGCAAGCTATCTGAAAAAAATCACACCATGTGGTTAAGGGGCCAGTATAACAGTCAACTTGTTTCTGGTATTCTTTTAAAGTAACCACTGAGATTGTCATGGCATTCTTCAGAGTCACTTAGAAATCTAAATGTTCTTCCTATTGCTGTCCTTTCATGAAATACTATTTGCATTCTTTCCATAGTCTAAAGTGCATTTCTGCCTCTTTCTCATTCTTCACCTTCAAATTCAAAATAGACTTAGGGAAAATGAAGTTTCAGCATGTATGCAATGAGACATCATATTAAATTGCTCTATGGTTGTCTACTATTTGCAAGAGCAGAGGATTTAGTACTCAAGACACTCATTTCAGCTTGGCAATAACTGAAGTCTCCCACCAGCCCATTCATTTGCACTTACGTGTATAGAACATGAAAAAAAAAAAAATATATATATGGATGAAAAAAAGCCCAACTGAAGTCAGACAGAATGGCCTCCAAGTTCATAGAGACCCCTGAAATAGCTGTATTGAGGATAGTGGGGGAAAAGGTTTTTGTACAGAAAGAGAACTCTGCTTTGCTGGATATCATGGGAAAACAGCTTACTGTGAAGAGCCTTATGAAAAAAACAGCAATTTTAAGCTGTGGTGTATGAATGCAGGGTAGGCAGGAGCCTACAAGGGAAAGAAAGAAGGACCCTATAGGTAAAAAGAAGAGAGGATCAGGAAGAGGTATCATGTGTGGGCTCAGTTCAGACAGTCTGCAGTGGAGGATGTCTGTAGCTCATTAGAAATAGATGAGAATCAAACTGCCCCCTAGCAGGTATGGTTTGAGCTCTCCAGCACAGTCCCAGGTGGCTCTTTAAATGCTCTTTGCAAGAAGCTGGCCCCCTCCCCAGCAGTGCCTCCTATCTCAGCAAATGATCACCAACTTCATTAACAGTTTTTCATCTGCAGCTTGAAAGAGAGCATCCATCTGTGGAATAGGTCTAGGCTACTACTACCACTGCAAACAGAATTGCCATTTTGCAGAGACGAGAACCAGATTTCACCAGTAATCACGGGCTCCAAAGCTGCATGCTAAAACTCCCTGGGAATAGCAGTGCAGACAGACAACCCATATCTCACAACAAGTGCAGTACTGCATCAACATTAGGGCTGTAACCTGCTTGGGGCAGTAGCACTATGCAATGCCCACCTTGGTTTTAGTTTAGGATATTAAAACTAATTAAGCAATAACTTGATTGCTGGAAGTGTTGGCATAGAGGTGAGGCAATAATGCTATTCAAGGATGCTTCAAAGAACTGTAAAAAACTGCAAAGTAATCATGCCTGTGCATGGCAGCACATCTACATATGTTCAGGGATGGTGACAAAATGGAGGTCCCACCAAGATTCAAAGTAGCCTCATAATTCATAGTGGACTCACAAATGTCAGCACACTGATCAAACCTATTGATGATGTTAAAGCATCTGGATTGCTTTGCATCTTGTGGCACAGACAAAGGTAGTTTATACATACAGGAAAACCAAGCATATTTTACAAGGTGGGAGACGTGCATGTCAACTAGCCATGAGCGTGTGGAGCAATTCTTTGGCAAAGTGTTAGAAGGGAGATGTCAAGTGACAGAAGGAAAATTATTCCTGGTACATATGGCACTCTTTATGCTGTCAGAAACGTAAAACTGGAAGAGGGGACTGGGTCAAGAAGCCCAATTTTTGCCATTGCAGGTCCTAATTTAAGAAGTGCTTTTCTGTTGAATTACGAGAGTGTGCAAAGAAGAGCTGCAGGTAAGGGGTTTGGGAGAAATTCTCTACTAAAAGAGCTCAGTCTTCTTAACGTGTTGAGAACAAATCACAACACAACTGAACACAACCAATTGCTGTAAATATCCAGCCATGCAGAAGATGCAATTCCAGGAGTTGAAAGATTAAGTCAGTAACACTGTCCTCCTCTGCAGAAAACTTTTCATCCAAAGTGACTGCACTGGGTTATACTGCCTTATTAAAACTGTCAGGCATGCACCTCATCTGCAGCAGGCTGTGCCTCTCAGGTGACCTCCCTTTGATCTCCCATTGCTGAACAGAAATGTCCTACTAAACTTTTAAGAATAACAGGAGGATGAAATATCAGAAAGGATTTTTCCAGCTCATGTTTTGTAGATACTGGTTAACACTTTAGGGGTTTAAATGGCTAATTTTATCACTAGATCTCCTTACCTTTCAGAGAAGGCCACTGTCAAGCAACTAATTTTGCAGGTAAGAAAATGGAAGCACAGTGCAATGGGATGATTCATAATCATTCAGCATCTAGGAAAGACAAATCTAGGAACATGAACAGGATCTCCCAGTCCCATCGTGGTCCTTTGCCCACTAAGAAGCACTGTAAGATTATATCATAAACTGAGGTAAGAAATTAAGCAAAGAAGAAGAAAGCCATGATCTCTGACTGTCATGATATCTTCTGAGTGCAGGTCTGACTTCCAGGTCTCTTTTCCTGCCTGTGGATGCTAGATTCAGGCCTTCTACTCATGACCACATTCAAATTCTCACACAAATGGTTGAATGTTCTGTGGTAAGTCATCAGCTGGTGGCAGGAGAGAAAATGTACTCTAATACAGAAATATAGGATCCCGTTTCTAAATCCTTTAAATTTGAATAAACTGTACCATGCTCATCTCATAATCAAAGAACAATTTGGGACTGAAAAAGATGCCAGAATAGAATTGAAAAGTCCTGTGTTGCACAGAATTGGAATAGTCCTCCTGTGTGGCTCCATAGTCACAGCTGGACTGTCATCTGTTCCAAACTCAGCAGGAAATGAAACTAAGGCATTTTTCATTTTGCTGCCTGGAAGTCATCTGACTCTTCATGCAAAGCAGAGGTTTCACACCCTTCTGTTCATACAACACCTTACACCAATTACCCGATGATGTTCTTGCAAAGTCATGTCAAATTTCACTGTGACCACCGATGAAAGGTTTTTCCCTGTCATTTTTTGTTTTGTGCATAATCCTCAGCATGCTCGCTGAGTGGTTAGCAAGGAATTGCCCTTAATAGCCCATCAGATCTCTGCCAGACTTTCATTTCTCTAAAACCCAGTGGCTTTCTCTATTACCACTGTGGAAGGAAAGCAGCTTAGGGTTGGAAAACCCTCTCTGAGTTGTCATTCTGACTTCACATCACACTTCACCTCTTTGACTCCCTTTCCTATAAAGTAGCAGAATAATTCCTTCAGTTCCTTCTTCACAATGCTCAGAGGGTTAAGATGTTTAAGTGACTAAAATTTCCGTACACCTTGTACCGGTGCTACACAATTATTAAGTATTGTTATTCATGTCACCACTATCTGCAAAGTAAATGTCTTGATAATCAGGCTTCATGACTTTGCAACTGACCCTTAAGAACACACTGTCAGTCTACATTTTTCTCTACCACAAAAAAAACCCCACCACTTTCCTACAGATATGGGTATGTTTCATCAGTGCTTCTCATCGTGGAGGATGTAGCTGTCTACTCCTTGGGACCAATGGTCATTAGGGATAAAAACACACAAAACAGCTTTGTTGTTGTTTTGTTGGCACAAAACAGCTACTTTGTTTTATAAGAAAAAAATTTCAAGGCAGGGGGGAGTTCTGAAATTCTCAAAATGAACAGTTTTGTTATTTTCTAAGTAAAATATTCTACCCTCCCCATTCTGAGCACTTTTTGGAACTGCTATTTTTTTGAGAGAACTGGAAAATCCATTTATACCATCTGAATCTTTGGCCTCCATTACATACTCCTGTTTGCACGAAATCGGCAATGGGAAAATTTATATTATTGATCCCTCTTTCCACTGACAAAATTTTTCACACACATTAGCTGATGAGTCTTCCAAAGAAAGGGAAGGAACAGGGAACTAACACCCAGTGGTGTTAGACATCTAGAGGGATAGTTGTCCACATAGATAACGAGCTGATGGGTACAACTTTAAGTGATTAGAGTGTAAGTTAAAAATTATTAAGATCATGGTACCTTGACTGACACAAGGCATCTGTTTCACACTTCCCTTCAGAATTTCAATTTGGTAACCTCATTCGGGATGGAAAAAAGTTTATAGGTTGGGAAAACCTTTCTCCACAAAACATTAGTGATTACTTTCTGAATTAGTAAGAGGCAAGACTTGCCTCCTCATGGTCTGTGGTCTCATCCACACGTTAAGCTTTTGCTTTGCCCAGGAAGAAGAAAATAGCTATGAATCACTATTCTGGGCTGGCCTTTATCACATACTATTGCGTACTTTTTGGTCACTCCTAACTGTATGACCATCAGGTTTGTATTGCCTAGAGACTCCAGTAATAGCATAAAATGAATAGTCAGCACTTGTGTTAAAATAATTTTCGGGAGCATATGGAGATGATAAAAAATATTTTTCTCAGAACATTTGTCCCCATTAACAGTAGTTAATGCCCCTGTTTATAAAAATGAGCATAATGCTGTCTCTCTTCCTTTTCCTTGAAAAACTGTTGAACTGATGTGTATGAGGAATTCTGAGACTGAAAAGAGGGACCTATAACATACGTTTTCTCATTGCTGATTATACATGAGAAAGGGTCCTCTTTGTTTCTTGTGCCACATTTGAGGTTGGTACAAACTGGTTTCCCAGCTTTCCAAAAAACACAGTCTGCATGTATGAATGATCAAGAAACTATGAGCTACCAGTGCGAGCTAAGCATGAGAAAGGCAGGTGCTATTCTAGCTATTCTGCTATTTTTCTTGTAGTAAAGTATGGAAAACAATGATGGTATTGTAGAAGACAGTGATGGACAAATATTTTGTGCATTTTTACTCTATGCTTCTACTGTTTGGAGTTTTTTCATGTATCCAACTCCTGATTAAATTCTATTATTCATAATATAGAAGAAAACTTGAAATCTTATTCAATTTTAGTTTAAGTCCATACCAATGGAAAAGCAACACAACTGTTGGCACAGCAGTAGCCCAAAGTATGGCTGATGTTGCATAAAGTACCTCCTGTGTTATAACCACAGCACGTCTATGGGTTTTTCCACATAAAACGTTTCATTTTCACCAGCTCTTCTTCATTCTTTCAAGAAGAATAAAACACTTAGTCTTGAAAGTTTTCTGCTTTCAACACCATAGTATGCTTTGGAGGTACTGCTGGTTCTGAGCGTTGTATCACGAATCTTATATTATTTGTTTCCTTTTAAAGCCCCAGATTCTTGTCTTACGTAATTTCAGGAATCTCAAGGTGTATTTTGGAGTTTTGGGGTTGGGATTTTTTTCTAATCAGTTTTTAATTATCAGGGTGGCAGGGAAAATATTGAAAACAAGAACGTTTAAAAACATAATAAGGTAAATATAAAAAATTACAATTTGAATGTAATTATCATCTCAAGATTCTTCCTAAAGACCTTTGAAATACTCACGCCTAGGCTTTGGCGGCACTTACAATATTCATATTGTTAATTTTTAATGTTAACGAGGCAATGTTATCAATCCAATGCTATCACTACAACATACAGACTTCAGATAAGGGACTTTGTGCCTTTGTGGGTATAAAGTCTTCAACAAAACAAAGATATGTTTTATTAAAATAGTTCTCCCCAAAGTGATTTTCCAATGTTTTCTAATTCTTCCCTAATGGTCCTGCTCTTCATAAAACCAGCACACTAGTATTTCCATTGCCTTTTCCACAAATACTTCCTTTTGTTATGAGGTAACATTTTAATTCACTTTAAGAGAACTACTTCAATAAGAAAACAATTCCTCTGTAATTTTGGCTGACTGTGTTCTGTGCTACTGACTTTCTGCTGTTTCCTGTGAATATATACGCGTATGTCTTTGCTGTTCATTAATAGATAGAAAAAACATCACATGTTTTGCTCAGTGTCTTTCCCCAATTCCCAGTAAATGAGAGTATGTTTTCCTCTATACATTAACTCTCCATGCAGAGACCTCCGGTATTTTCACAGTCCACTCTTCAGCTTCATTTTCATAGAATCAGGTCCACCTTCAAAAAAAGCCAAAAGGCCATCTGAACTTCTGCATCCAGATATCTGCATCTTTTCAAAAAGGACCACGTTACTTTTAAAGAGAGAAGACCTAAGGATGCTTGTCTTGGATTAGCTGTTGATTTCCCTATGTGCTGGGTGATTCCAGTTAGGGATCTCCATCTCCAGCTTGCAACCTCTGGAAATAGTGCGGACTCTGCCGAAAATTTGTTGCAGATTGATAACATTGGAAATTGTAGCCCACGAATCCCACCTCACACACACCCCAATCAACCTAATTCTCTCCATACATTCTCAATACTATATCCAAATGGTACTTTTCAGACTTTCAACCTGTTGGTGAGCCAGCTCCACTCATCTTCTTTCCATTACGTTTACTGAATTTTCTCCACATGTTGGGTTTTGTGATTCATTCCTTCTCCTTATATTGATTTTCTGCATTGTGAGCTTTCATTTGCGTTGGAGTTTTTTGGTCTAGTTTTTAGCAAAGAATTTAAGCGCCATTCAAGTTTTCGTCGTACAGCTGCATTTGTTTTCACAGTTTAAGCACCTTTCTTGCATAGACACATTTATTGTTGGAAATCTATACTCATATTTAAATTTGGAGGAACACACTAGTGAAAGCAATCCTGTAATGCTTTCATTTCTTATTGAGCATTCTAAGTTGAAATGTGAGCATTTGGGGGGAAAATCTGATCATTTACACATGTTATCCCTTAAATAATTTGTAATAGTTAAATAACACCTATGTACAAGCAAACACAAGTGTGTAGGAGCGGGCATATGTTGGATGCTAACTCAATGATCTGTTTCAAGCATCAGTAAGAGAATATCTATTAAATGTTTCAAACCAGCCTACAGAGTGGGCATTTTTTGTCATAATCATTTGAAAATAACCACAGGAGGTTTCCTAGCAGAACTCTTCTGCATGAGGGAATCCGGTCTTCTAAACCAATCCAGGAGACGGTTGTTGGGGATTCCCCTTACTCGCCATTCTCTTTAGAGCCATTCATAATTGTGTGACTAAGCAAGCAAGTCTTCTTTACTCACAGAAAAAAAGCAAATCAGTATGCAGATTTGGTCCTACCTGTTTCTGTCCTGCCTCCAGAACACTTATGACCACACCAGAAAATCAGGCATACAAGCAATCCATCCGCAGATGACATTTTACTTAGAACTGGACTTCTTGAGATCAATTAGCTTGCAAAGACTTTCCAGTTAGATTCAGAATTTAAAGTGAAAGGAAAAATATGCAAGACCTTTGCATTTTAGTAGTTAAAAAATGAAGAAATGCTTCACACCCTAAGTACATTTCCTCTTCATCTCCACAGGAAATAAGGCTGCCTATAGAAGAGCTACTGCTGGTCGAGCGTAGATGAGCTTTATTTTAAAGTCACATATCTTCTTTTTTCAAAGGTCTGGACCAACAACTATGAAGTGCTCTGAATGGACACCCTCTAGTCAGCTTTAGGTGACGTAAAGATTTAATTAGTTAATAATAAACACTTAAAAGAACAAGAAATGAGATAACTACGTTTCTGCTTCTTTTTTGAAGAGGCTAATGAGTCTCTGCCCCCAAATTAATATAAAGTTTCTAAAAAGACAACAAAACAAACAAATGTTGAAGAAGAAAAAAATACAACCTCAAGTAGCATACTTTAAAGTAATCTAAACCTAAGTACCGTGGCAGGTTGGGTTGCTAATCTTTTTTCCTAAGGAAGAAAAACTTATGCAGTTTCTCTAGCTGTCAGTTCCTTCCTCGTCAGTAACTTTTGAACAGAGTCAGCAATTTGATTCAAATTTGAGACAGTCAAGTCTCACAGCTAAATTAGCTCCTGCCACTTACTTTCATTAAAACTGGCAGCTCAACAGCAACAAGATTGTTCTACTAATCATGGACTATGCGTTGATATTATGAAGTGTCTATATGATTTAATTACTGTAAGGGAGAGAATAGCTTTTCTAAAACAGCAATTTGATTGTTGGGAACGCATATTCATTCCATCAATGACTCAAGTGTTAGTTAATATCTAGGAAAGTCTACATGGCAGGCAAGAAAATCTTCCAAAACTCATGAAAAAGAATTATGAAAGGAATGTTACCCTCCCATTTAAACTAATCTTATTGTTTCATATGAATGTGTACAGGGCTCTGGACTCTTACTTCATCCTTTTTCATTACCTCTGATTTGCCACATCAGCTTATCCTGTGCATATCTGTGCAGCAAAATTGAAGGAAAAACTGTAGCATCTGCTACCATAGCTAGGGTTACTATATTTTAATCTAGCTGGTGTGGGTATCAGTAGCAGAGGAGCTACGACACACCAGGCTTTAGCTGTGGTGTACTATCTCTACGTATACAAGTTGAATTTCAGTTGCAAAGGACTCAGAGTTCAGGTACAGAAACTCTGGTTTCCATCAGCCCACTTGAAATGCTCTCCCCTTTTCATAAGATCTTTTTCTTCCAGAAAACCAGCAATTCTGGTTCCAGAGTTGCTAAAATAATACCCAAAGAAATTTTAGATATTAGATTAACTAATTTTTTTTACCCTCCCATATAAGGTAAAATGGCATATTAGTGAGATCTACATTAGTATACTGTTTGTTCTATGCACGGGAATTTAAAACCACTTTCCTGATCATGCCCACTCACAGTACTTTAGGTTGCATTTGGGAGCACTCTTGGAGCCTGAAAAAATGAGTTCCTTTCAGATAAAATAAAAGTGGAAATTGCTTTCAGAAACTCACTTGACATTCTCCAATTGTTAAGAGAAGCTCAGGCCACAGGAACAGATGAGAGCTAGTTCAAAATAAGCTCGAAAGAAACGTAGTGTGGAAGCTGGGTCCTCAACGCCAGTTCTTTTAACTTACAGATCTGCTCCTATAGCATTGTTCCTTTTGCTAATGAAGGCATAACCTTGCAACAATTTCAGATATCTTATTTGAAATGTTTAAGCATCAAAGTTGAACCGTCTAAGCAAAAGGAAGTAAGAAATTATAGCCGAAGTTTGGACCAGGTATCTCCAGGGCTCCCTTTCCATCCGGCTTTTCTGTGATCCTATTCGGATGAGAACAGCCAACAAAATCACCTCCTCAAGAATAGTAGGGTCCTGAGGGACAGAAAGAAGGACTGATCGGCAGTGATACCTGCATCTCAGATGTCAAAAGCAGGTGAAAAAGGACATCAAAATTTCACACCAAATCAGTCCACGTAAGAACAGAAAGACAGCAAATCATGCTATCATCATGTAAACTAGAGGAGCAAAATGAAAGAAGTGAGGTTGGTACAAGGTAAGACTGGGATGGATAATTGTATACGTTGTAGCTCAAAAATTAAATAGACCCTTCATCTCCATGTTTAGTATGGATGGGGACATTAAGAAGCATACATGAATGTCGTAGGTGAACAAGACCATTTTGAAAGTTGCTGACACAGAATACAGAAGCAAAGATGACTGACAGCAACAGGAATGGAGACAATCTCCTCTAAGGCAAAAGCAGAAGTGAGAAGGCAGAGTCAAAGGTTCTCCCATCAAGGAAACAAACCAAACAAATAGGCACATAAAAATGCAGTTGTAGTAGGGAGAAATTTTAATCAATCTATCAAATTAGTGGTAGTGCTTTCAGACCGAAGAAAAGAAAATGCAATAGCTGTCATTAAGAAAGGGATAAATAGCAAGCAAGGCAGAAGGAGAGATGTTACCTAACAAGAGTGCTGTGCAAGGCTTTAGAAAAAATTATGAAATAATCAACCATTAAACCATAAAATTATGAAATAATCAACCATTTCCCCTCAAGGAGGGGAAAGAATAAAACACAGCCTGGGTTCAATCAAAGGCAGATTTAAGCAAAAAGAACTTGATTTACTTGAGGATGGAATTCATAAAATAGGGAGAAATGTGACTGTGCAAGTGCCTGTCCAGGTGTATGGCTTCTGGTCAGAAGAAGCTGGGAGGGCACCTTTGGAGGAGGAGAACAATCCCATAGTGCCACTGTTCATCACAGGAACCATCAAGGCAATGCTGCAGTGGAAATGAACGCTGTGAAGGTTAACTGGGCAAGGTATTTCCAGAAGAGGGAGGAAGGGACTAACGCCAGTGTACAGTTGTGGGTTAACCTGTGCTATATAGATGGTTTTAAAGTAGAAATGGTCCAGACAACAAGCAGAGAGCTCCTGTTTTATGAAAGAAGTCTAGAAGAGTTTGGCTTGTTCAGGTTCAGAAAAACAAAGGCTGAGAGAAAATACAATTGTTATTTGAACTACATTAGAGTTGGAAAGCAGCAAATTCAGTAGGTCATGCAAGCTGACAGAATAAACTGATTCTGAATGAAAAGGCTATAAACTGGCCATGGGTAAATTTAGACTAAAAGAAGGAAGACTTTTGGCAATCAGAGTGTGAGATTCTGGAACAGCTTTCCTAAAAGAACAGGGAAAGACTCATGGTAAAAAACTTCACCAAAGTATTTCATTACACCCCTGAGTTCAGTTTTTGGTGGATGCAGCTTATAAAAAACTGTACAGTTCCCATTTGCGGTCTTAAAAGTGACTGTTTATATCAGTTAGTGTACAGAGTGGCTGTCTTACTGCTAGTTCCAGGCAAACTGGGTTTCCTGATTTTATTACTGAGAAGTAAAACCTTGCTGTGCTTTCTTCCATCTGACTGGAGATCTGCAGCGCTTCTTATAAAGTCACTTCTGCAAATGAACGGCAGTCTAGTTGATTTTTTTATCTTCCCTCTCATCAGTGGTTTTGAACTGATATCTTTAATATCTTGTTTTTACCAGAGGGCACATTTTCTTATAATTCTCCTTTAAATCCTTCACAATATTCCAATGTTTCCAAAATGTTGGAGCAGACTTAGAAAACTAATAGTGAAACCACAGGCAAAGTTACAACATCTTTCTGGTTCCTCTCAATAATCCTCATTCATGGAAGAGTCAAGCACCTATATTCACTCTTTTTTCCATAGTACAACACAGGCAGTTTATAACAACGCTTAAGCCTTTTTACTGTCACTGAAACACTTGTCCTAGAGTTTATGTCTGGGAAATACTCTTTACTAAACTGTAGCCACACAGCACGTCATTGTGGCCTCTTCCCTTTCATCTATAAAACCTCCCCCAAAAGATTCACTTGATTTTTCTCTATATGGAGGAATAAGACCCAGGATATTGCTTTCCATGGTCTGAAATCAGATTATGCTAAATATATCTGTCAGCTAAGTGTGGTTCGTAACAGCGAGATATTTGCCTCAATCATCCTTCGTTATCAGCAGGACTTTTTGGGAGTCAGGGAATGCAAATCCAGATTACTGGTCTTGGAGAGGCCGATACACTGACTCAAACTGCAGCCCTGCACCCAGTGCTGCACCACCTCTTTGCAGCCACTTGAAACCCTGTAATTTTCTCCAAAATTTGAATGCCCTTGATTTTGCTCAAGTGGAACGGGAAATTTTTCTAAAAACCCCCCAATATTTCATGGAGTAAGAAACTCACTCCCATTACCACAATGATATCAAAGTTGCCCCACAGTGCCAGAAATAGCCTGAAACCAAGAAGCGGCATGGTCACCCCATTGCCATCCACATTGCCTCTCTCCTCCATGCAGGGGAGAAAGGGGAGAGCAAGGAACCTCCCAGGAGCGGGGGCGATTCCTGGTACCAGCCCGAGAAACTCTGACTTGACAGCTGACGTGGGCTGCCCTTCTCCAGCTGACACCACCGCAGTTGTCCACCAGCTTGGGATTCACATCTGCAAGCCCTTGCAGAGTGACATTGTACATGAAACACTCTTTCCTCCGCTGCGGGTAGAAAAACAGGCTGCCTTTTCCACTGACAGCATGTGGTTTCTCATTAAAAAAAAAAAAATTTTCCTCACATCTAGGAGGCTCGATTGTAAATAGTTTTATCAAGTGACTAATTTACCGCGCCTGTGGTTTATCTCTGTGAGCTTTCTTCATCACTTGGAAAGTGCTACTGGTTATTCCCTGATCGTTATACAGGAACAGAGAAAGCGTTTACACTGACACAACAAAATTTGTCTAGGAAACATCAGTGTGTTCTTCGGTCTTGGTTAAGGACAATGAGCTGGGTTGGCACAAACCACTTCTTCTTTCACAAGGGGAGGGAGAAAACAGGAAATAATTGATGATGCTTTATTAACGATGGACACAAGCTACCAAGCTTCATCCTCAAAGATAAAACCATTGCGGTGTATTTTGCTGTTAACTACTGCTCACTGGAGCTTTACGAGAAACAAGCAAACAAAACACCATCTCTGCACCTTTGCTTCTTCAAGGAAGTTATCTCCTTCTCATGAGCTTGGTCAAAAGTATGGTTGCACCATGAGTACCAAAACGACTTAAAGGAGCAGCACTAAGTGAAAGTGGAAGGAAGAGCTACAATTAGTTAACGTTAACAAGTGATGCACGCTAATAGCCCAAAACTCTGTTATTGCCATGCATGCACAGGACTTTTTGAGGCCTTAAAGAGAATAAAAATATGATAGTTGACTAAAAGACAGTTTGACAAGAAAAAACAAACCTGCACACACCTCAAAGGAAAATTAAATTTTGTGCATCCAGATGACATTGGCCCACTGGTGCTCACCAGTTAACTGATTAAGCTGAATGTTACAGCATTCAGCTTGTTCAGCTGGGGTTTTGGTAGATCAGGAGAGACATGGCAAACCACCTGCCTCCACAACCGGCAGCAGAAGTTTGGCTGGTGGTGGGATCCGAGGGTGAAGCAGGCAGGTAGCACAACTGCTGACCACAAGGCCAGGTAGCATCCTAGGGATGTTTCCTTTTTCTGTCTCTCAGGCTGTGATGGCCAGTGATTTTGGGGAGGCTGTTGGAAGAGTCCATGTTTGCTGCTGTTGCAGAAGCACTGAGTGTGATCCAAGGGAGCTTTCTTTTTGGTCTGAAAGAAAAATTTTATCTTCCACTGTGATGTCTGTGACAACATCATTGAAAGCTTCAGTGAAGCTCCTTGAACAAACTCCTGCAGACATACTTTAATGGCAGAGCTGCCTTTGCAGATTTCAGCCCCAATCTGGTCAGAAAACAGCACAGCTTTTGATACCACTGCTTCAGCGCCGTGGGGTGCTGCATCTCAGCACGTGCTTGAAAGAAGCAAACTACATGATTTTCCTCCAAACTTATCAGCAACTTTTGTGTGTGGTTCAGAGAGGATGAATTGCCCTTGATGAACTCATTTCTGAGATAATTAAAAGTGCACAAAGTGAATACAGGCATTACCAGAATCAGAACGGACTGCAGAAATGGCAAGAATCTCCTCAGAAGGTCCCTCAGATTTATTTAGTGGAAATTAATTTTATCCTTTTCATAAGAAATATTATGTCACCCGCTCACTATTTGAAAATTGAAAATTACAAGACCTGCCCCTACTGCTATCACAATTGTAGACTATTCTGGAAACTGTTTTTACTCCAGTAATTAAATTCGTATCAATATACAACCTCATTCATAATCTCTAATTGAATTCCATTATTTTCTCTGCAACTCCAGCTGCTGGAAACTCTGCTCCCTGCTGCCTTCAAAAATATTTTTTTATGTGCAAAATACAGCAACACACTAAGGCTAAGGTTGAGAGTTGAACAGATTGCTCTACTCAGCTGTCATTACTCTTCTTCCACAGTTCCATGACAACTTCCTCTGGTTCCCTCTTCCTTTACATGTCCTCTCTCTCTAAACTATGTTAAATTTAGATTTTTCTCCGGTTTTTATCTCAGAGCATTCAAGAATCAGGGAATGGTAATCAGGTAGCAGCTATTACTTACATATTTTAACATGGCATGTTCTTCCACTGGTTTGCCAAGTCTCTGAGCCAGAAAGCTGGTTTCCCCCACCAGGAGGTGACACATCTCTAAAAAAGGCAAGGGGCAAGGAGGGGAGGCACTCCAGGGACAGCCAGATCCAATGGCCAAGGAAAAGGGAGAGATGCACGACCCTTTTTGGGCTACACAAGGAGAACCTCCTTGGCAGTGCCCATGCAACAAGGAGAGGAGCAGGAGCGGTATCAGAAGCAGTCTGGTTTCCAGCCCAGGGCCTTGGACTCCCTGTGACCACCAGCCCCACTCTGAGGGGAGGTCAGAGCACTTTCCTTGGTTTCTAACCTGCCCTTGCAAGGATGGCAGCTTTGGCCTGCAGGGTCCTCGAGGGTGGGTCCCATGTCTGCAGATCTCTGTTCATTTCAGATGAGAACCAAAAGTCTCACCATCACTGGTGAGGGGCCTGCAGTCTCCTTCAGAAATAACTTACAAAAAAAAAATATCTGCGACATCTCATCTGTCTTAGTACTACTTCAAAATTAATTCGATCCTTTCTTCCTGCAGGACTTGGTACTCACCCGCAGTTTGTCATTCACCTCGTATCAATGTTTTGTTGCCAGACAGTTTTACTTTCTACTATGGAACCAAAGCCCCTTGTCCTTCAACTGCCCTTTTCATAGATGCACTGACATTCATAGATGCACTGACCATGTGACTCTATTTGATTTAGTTACATCTGGACACAGAGGTGGGTTTTCCAGGATGAATGAGGGGGCTGCTGGGTGTGACATACATGGTGTGATGACAGGATAGCACCTCTGTGGCCACACGGTCCCACTGGTAACACTGTGGCTGCATCCAGCTCCACAACGCTTTACCCTGTCCAGGAATGATGCACTGGCCCTTCCGAGTCAGCCTTCTATGGCTCCTAGCCAAGGTTTTCAAGATCCAACTGGATAAAACCTGTTCCATCCTCCTGGTAGACCCTGCTTTGAGCAGGAGATCAGACCAGAGGCCTCCAGAGGCCCCTGCCAGCCTCATTTACCCTATGGCCCTGTGGCTTTATGATTATCGTTGCCTTTCAGTCCTGAAACCTGGGACTGAAAAAGCATCCTTATGTTTTGCAATTTAGCGTACAAACCTCCTGCTGACATATGTCACCAGCATCTTTATTCCATGATAGTTTCAGCAAGCTTCACCTGCCGGTGTTATATTTCCATTATCTCCCTTTTCCCTCTGGCAGATCTCAAGCTTACTGCCTTCCTATGTAAAGGCAAAGTAATTCCTAATCTCTCTTCCACTGGAGCCAATAGAATAGGAATACCAAGCTAAATACTGATTTTTGAAATGAAAGCTGAATTAAGGTAAGGCCACTCTTCACATGTTCCTGTAGAGTAAATCTCTCACAGCTCCACAGCTCCAGCCAGTTTCCAGGAGCAGATACCCCCGTGGTAGTCATTATTTGCAACACAAAGAAGCTTGGCTTAGAGACGGGGGAAGCTGCAGGGTGACCACAGCACAGCTGTGCAAGTGCTGCTGTAACCTTTCCGTTCCCGTAACAGCACTGCCTGCCCGAGCATCCTTTCTCTTCACAGCTCTCTCCCACAAAACGCTCTGCAGAAGGGGAAGTTGACTCAAGTGGTACCTGGGCTCGGTGGCTACGGGGTGCTATTTTGGGAAGTATCTTATTCATCACTAGACCGAACGTCCATGCATTTCATCTTTGGCCATGCGTCTCTGCAGTGAGAAAGCTGCTCTTGCAGCCTCTAGAATTTGGTGTGCATTGTGGACATGAAGAAGCAGTCACCAAGTGTCCAAGTCCAACACAAGTTACATCTTTGTCCAAATCCCATTCTTATTCCCATGTGTCGGGAAAATTACCTTCCCTCTAATTCTATCTGAGGGAAACTACCCTAGCGTTGGCTAAGGATGACATTATAACATCACATCAAGGCTCCAGCTGAGATCAGGAATTTGCTGTTGGTTCTGGTTATAGGAGAAATTACTTATTAAGGGATAGTCTCTGCTCTGAACATTTCACATTTCAGAGAAAAAAGCACTTCAGGGAAAATAGAGAAAATTTGTACATGGGCTTGTCTGTGATGGAAATCATTGCCTTTGCTGGCTGCTGCTGTATTATTTACATAACACGAAAAATGCATGTGCAGCTGCCACTTTCTACTAGATCGGTGTTCTTCACCGATCTTCAAGAAGTTATGAGCTAGTGACAACTTTAAAATACAGCCACGCACTTTTCATTCTTCCCTGTGCATTAACAGCCACAAAATACCCTTTTTTCCATGTAATAAGAGCCACTACTCCAAAAGACCAAAACACTGTCATAAGACAAGCCACACTAAGCAATAGCAACAACAATTAATGCTACATAGGTATTAAATTCCTTCTGCGGATTTCTGTACACAAAGCCAAGATAAATTAAATTGGGCAAATAATTGATAGACAATTTTTCCATTTGCCAAAGGAGAACAGAACTTTAATGGAGCAACTGGCCTACATAGGAAGTCTGTAGTAAAACCAGAGACTGAATTCATATCTGATTTGTAACCCTAGTCTTTGGTTACATGCCCTTCTTTCTTTGCCGCATTTTTAATTTCAATTCTAAGTTTGTGGCAGTTGAATTTAGAAAAAACCCTTCCAATCCAACTGCATATCTATCTCAGTTTTCCATTCAAGGAAACTACTTATAAAACACGCTCTAATACTTTCTCCATCAACTGAAGAGTCAGGAGTAAACTAGGACCAGCATGAGTCTTGTTTTCTAAGAGTGACACCTAGAGTTTCATCTGAAAAATTAAAAGCTTTCCTTTACTCAGCCAGTGTTAAAGGGCAATAAGCTTTTGTCCATATTATTTCTTCAAATCATCAGTTAAATATATTTAGTACTAATTATTTTGCTATGTTTTTGTGAAGATTCAACCCAATATTTGCTGTTAAATGGCATCTGCCATTTATCGCAAGACTTCTCTATTAAATAATGACCTTTATTTTGCAGGTGTCATATTTTGCCTGTCATTCAGAGTGTTTAATTGCTTTGGAAATGTGATTTGCATTACTGCATGAAGGCATGCACCGTGGCTAGAGACTGACCTCTGGGAACACAGCGTGGTAGCCTGGTTTGCCCTTCCTCAACCCTCCACCACGGGTTGCCATGCCAGTCACCAGGGAAGAAGGTGCTACTTGTGGTTTGATACAAAATTAGAAAAATTGCTGAAATTAGGTGTCTCATTCACTTAGTCCTATTTCAAAGTTCATCTGCTTCTTTGTGTCTCGCCTGTGTACTTCTGCATCCCTTTGCACAACAGGCAACAGTGTTCATTTTGTGAAATTATTTATAGCCATGGAGCTCATACCCACCTTAGTACAGCCGAAGACAAAAATAATCCACACACAATCATTGTAGGCAGCTTCTGGAGTTTTTTTTCCTACCTCTGTACATCCATGAGGGCAGAAAAAAAGGGGGAAAAAAAAAACCAAACCCAATAAAAACGTAAAAAAAACCCACCAACCTGAAAATCGCACTGACTAGATGTGGTAGCTGAGCAAAAATTCCACAAGAAAAATTTTCAGCAACCTGAAAACGTTTCCCATGGTCTTCTGAACTAAATGTGGAAGTTTTTCTGTTTGCAGATGCCACTGGTTCCCTTCTATGCCCAAGAAGCATCACCCACTCCTGCTCCTGCAGCCATGGGGCCCCTGCACTGAGCCCCCAGATCCTGGCTACTGCTCCCTGCTGGCAGCAATGACTGGACAATGACGTCTGATGAAGGTTGGTGAGGCCATGCCCATGGTCAGTTTTCTATTCCATACATCAGAGTCTGGACAAAAACCACTAAAGCAGAAAGCAAACATAAATCTTGCAAATAAATGGATGAGCTGTATGAACAAATCTTCAAAAAAGGACGCCATGTTAAATGAAAATTAAATTACACGCTTGAAAAAGACCACAATATTAAATGTACCATCTTGGCCACTGTACCTTTAAATAACCATTGTGTTTTTAATTGAAAAAAAATGTATTTTGAGTTATAGCTCCTTTGTATTGGTTAGAGATTGGCCCTGCCCCTGCAAGCTGATGTTGAATATTGACTCCACAGGACAGTGGAGCTTTGATGCAGTTGTTTGTCTGCAGAGCAAATGTTTGAAACAACAGACATGCTCTTAGGGGTGAGCAAGTGAATGTATCATCAGCCAGTTACACCTCCCTTTTCTCGGGTTCCCCCTGCTGCCCAGCTCACCCTGGAATGAGCATTGCTCCCCAGGAAACCTTCAGGGCTCCCGTTCCAGCCATGCGTGGCCAGGATGGGTCCTGCCCTCTCAGATGGTGGGGTCTTGTGACTGCCGTGGTCTCTGCAGCCTCCTCTTAATTAAAGCACTGGACTGGCTTTCCCTGTATCTTCTTCCTGAATCTACTATTTTGGCAACAATCAGCTTTTGGTTAGCTTCCTAGGTGTCATCTTACTGTGTAAGAAGAGCGTTCCAAAAAAAGCAAAAAAAGGAAATTCAGTAAGATCTAAATAATTTGAAGGTGAGTCCTCAGAGCCAGGAATGCTATGTTCAGACTTTTTTTTATAATATCATTTGCTCAAATAAAATACAGTTGCCTGGTAAGGTACTGCAACAAAGCCTGGTGTATTATATACTGCAACTCCCTCCAGTAATAAAATAACAAATAATGAAATAATGTAACATAACTCTACAACACTACTAATAAAAAAGAGGATTAAATCTGCGTGGCATTGCTAAACATGCAAGGCATTGCTAAACATGCAAGGCAAGGCATTCAGCTGGAGATAGTATTCATCTGGAACAAGGAGCATAGGGCAGCTTGCCTTGCCTGAGCCTTTTATATGTTACTCCCTGTATGTTCTGGTTTGGCCAGTCCCTGTCAAATTTAAAATCACCATGTAGGATGGCACATTACGTTTGCTGTCTCCCAGAGTAAGAAACTATATGCCTAAGAACATTTTTTGTCGGGCATATCTATTATCCTTCACAATGAACAGGTTTAAATTTATAGTGCCAAGGTATTAGAAACAATTTTAATAGATGATGTATTCCTCACTGCTTGGAGCCTTTTATGGTTGGTTGTTTTGGTTGGTTGGTTGGTTGATTTGAGGGGAGGAGGGAGGAAGCGTTGAGAAATATTTGCTGACTAGCTATTATAGGACAGTTTGCAACCGAATTTTTCTTACAAAATCTTCTCTTACAAACTCTTCTCTTTAACTCCTGCTATGGTCACCTGGGCAGAGTATTCCCAAGTTCTCTCCTTTCATGTTAATGGCTGAGGAAGCTGGAGATCAGAGATGATGTGAAAATGATACAGGTCAAAAAACATGAACTCAGCATAGGAAAGCTCTCAGCCACCATCTGAGTACTTATGTGGGAAGTAACATCAGTTTATTCATGTATTGTATTTCCTTTTGTCAACATAACTGATCTTCCATCTTCGAAAGAGTAATGAGAAATGGAATTTACCTGAGAATTGTCCATTGCAAACACTGTTGGATTTTTTCCTCCTTTAAGAGTTCTTCAAGTCAGCCTTTTTTTTAGCAAACCTGTTGGATACACATAATCAGGTGAAATCGTGATAACAGAAGAAAATGCTTGGCAAACAGAAACTACCTGGTAAGAAAAAGATGACAATGTTAAACGCACCACCTTTGCCACTGTGCCTCTAATTAACCACTTTGGCTTTAGCTGAAAAAAAAAAGTGTTTAAAGTTGTAACCCCTTTGTATTAGTTAGACATTTTCTCTGACCCAGCAAGCTGACGTTGGCCATGTTGGATAGGGCTTTGAGTAACCTGGTCTAGTGGGAGCTGTCCCTGCCCATAGCAGAGGGGTTGCAACTACATGATCTTTAAGGTCCCTTCCAGCCTAAACCATTCCATAATTCTATGAATATTTCTTTATATAAGTGTTGGACTAAAACATCTCCAGTGTTTACCCTAAAGCATTAACAGGCACACCTAGTCAGCTCCTCTGAACTGGGATGTTTAATATGAGATGACTGAAGTCAACACAGGGACATCAAGAGGCCCCTGCAAAAGATGTGTACCAGTGCTGTGGCACCAACTGCCGAACTCCAGAATACACTGAGCACACAAAGTGCACGCTGTTATTGCTGCCTTGGCAGCATAGTCAGTCAGTGACATTTCCAAGAGCATCCACCATTGTATTTTAACAGAAAAATGTCCTATATTTCAACATGTAACTAATATAATTCCTTGATATTAATTGCTAGAGCACAAAACTAGAAAGCAGGTGATATAACAGGTCGTTGCTTGTGCTGAAAAGCTCGTGTCTTTATTCCACTGTTCTTCATATTAACCATTAAGTATAAAGAAATTGCCTTGTGTTCTCTTTGAAGATAAGCTTTTGCAACTGTCTGAGATCATTTGTTATATAAAGCACCAATGCTTAAAAACAGTGTATTGTCCTCAGAAGCTGCTGTCGCTGAGATTTGCTGAATGCTTTGGAAGGTTCCCAAACTGATGGCATGCTTCCTCTTTTTTTTAATGAAGTAGGGTGTGCTAATGAGTAACTTCCTCATTGCAATTTAATACTGCTGTTCTTTGGCTTTTGCCAGTGCCAATGCAGTGTGTTGCAAAGCTATGGAAAAAGCTGGAAAAGAAAACCAGCCATGCTTCATGTGTCTGGGGTATCAGAAAGGACAAGTGAATCACAGTTTGTGGGCCAGAAGAGGTGAGGTGGAGTTGTAAGGAGCTGTTGGAGTATGGGCTAGCACGTAGCTCTGATACCAACAGATGGAGGTCGCAGGCTGTATTCACTCCTAAGTTTCATACTTTCTCCCCTCCAGGATGCTGGGCAGTGATTTGCAAATTTAAAGAAGAAATGATGCTCTTCTCTCTCCTCAACCCTCACCAGCCACTAACAATTCACCCGGATGAAAACCAACAACCCACCAACAGCAGTGGTGACCCTTTTGTGAGTTCAAGAGTGAGAATAGGTAGGCTGCCTCCTACTTCTCTAACTACCACCTGTGTGGGGATCCCAGAGTTTCTGAGTCATCCCTGAAGGAATGAAAATGAAGGTGCATTGACCATAGGCTCTTCAGAGAGCACACATAGTTGGACCCTGGAACGAAAAGATCACCTGTCAGAGAACAGCCACCATCCCTGGGCTGCAGAAGGCCACAACACAGGTGAGGAACTGGCTCAGGATCTTTGGTGTCAGCACACCGATGTATTCAATGCCCCTGATATACTAGCACTATGAGATCTGAAATTTTGAAGAATCTCACCCCTATGGAAGCGCAAACATACAGACTGAGAATATTTTCATCACCTAGATAGTTTCTTCTGGCAAAACTTAAAAAATGTGAGAAAACCAGAACTCCATCTTCATTCTGTACTATATGAAAGATATTTTGAAAACCACTAGCATCATTTGAGTAACAGCTTCCCATAAATCTTTCTCAAACCGTCTTGCAATCCTAGTCAAAGGCAATCCATTTATTGTTTTCTGCATTGTGTGGTCTCATGTAGAGCATGTGACATCTGAGTCATGCATGAGTCCTAGACCAAATTTTTTGACGTGAATTTGAGTACATTTATTAAGGATCAATTATTACCTTAAATTAATAATAATGATAAGCAGTATATAATTAATTTTCTTAGCTATGTGTAGAACAGCTTGTGTATGTTGCTACATAGCTATAACCAAAAAAGAAAAAAAAATGTCGCTTAGGGGAGGGATTTTTCAAAAGTGGTCCTCGTTGTTTTGAACTGTAATCACACGGGGTGGCCCAAGACACAAGGCATGGCTGAGTCGTGCCCACGGCATGTGGGACGTTGTGCCTGATTCGCACAGTAGCAGATTTCAAGTTATGTTCGTGTAATGTTTCCGGGGGTCTGCCTGCGAGGCAGGACGAGAAGTACCTCATGCAGTAACTGCTCCGGAGGCTGCTGTCGTACTGCAGGACAGGCATAGCTGCTATGCCAGGCCAACCGTGAAAGCTCTTGAAAATCCCTCTTTACGCCACTGTATTACAGAGGCTCTCCTTCAGTAGGACAGAGTGACTGCCAGGCCCGTTGTAGGTCAGCTCTTGGTTGATTGTCAGGTCTTTTGGGTAAGGATCTGTCCGTAGCACAGGAGCAGCATGGTTTTTGTCACTTCCTCATTCTTCATATGGTTTGTATGTAGGCCTGAATCCAGGGAAGGAGAATATCCAGCTCATTGATGGCCTTGTAGATTCCCTTCTCTCCAAGCTGTCAAGAAAATACAGACATGAGAAAAAAAACAATCTGCAGCCCTTGAACACTGCAGCTGGGAGCCAGGCCTCCTGCTCTTACCTTAAGGAACGTTTTCTTTAATTTTTTGACTGCAGAAGTTAACCTTGTGGATGGAGCACATGGAAGCTGAAGGGATGAGAAGAAACCAAAAGAGCTTGTTGCAGCAAAGATGCTGGTGAGAAGACATAGTGATGAGGAAGAGTCGAACCCACGGTGTGGCACCATAGGACTACTAGTAAAATGTGTGACCTCAGCATCGTTTCAGCATCTCCTGCTACCACAAATGTGTTATTTTACCTGTGTGCTTCCTGGCAGGCTGAGTTCACAGCATAAAAAAATGTAATACGAGTACCATTAAGCCTTAGTAAATATTTTCTACTTATCTCAGGGGTCTTTATATCAGTCACAGTTACAGCTTTTGTAGCTCTAAGATTCAAGGTCTTTTAACTTTGAACCTTCAGAGAAGGTAAGGGTCAAAGACCTTTGCAAAGTACAGAGGGCAATTTTGCACATTTCTGCAAATCCTTCAAATATGTTTGCAAAGTTGGTTTATACTTCCCCTTATCTTCCTGCTCATTTCTCTATTGCCTGGCTAATTACAGGCTAATCCTGCACTCTTTTGTCAAGCTAAGTTTTCCCTTAAGATCACTGGAAGTTTTGCCATCAAGATCGTACCCAGCTCTCAGATATCCCACCCAAACCATTCAGTAATAATCTTACTTGCGAGTTCTAGTGTCTCTCTACCCCCGCTGTGATATCAGAGACACAGGACTGTGTTATCACTATAAGATTTGAGTTGGAAGCTGGTTTTAGGAACAAAAGAGTTGATCAATTCGTCCTACGGGACCCGAAGGCTGCACCCCAGGTTTAACCCAGCCAGCCAGGGCACAACTGACAGTGTAGGTGGGCTGGTGCTCTGTCCCAGAGGACCACCAGCAGCGGGAACATCGGGGACGCGCTTGGGCTCAGCCCTCTCAGACCAACCAGTGCTAGACGGCCAAAACTGGTATGCCTCGGGTTTTTTGGGGCTCCCTGGATGACTTTTCTGAGCAACACAGGTTGCTGACTCACCAGCTCTTGGTGCTTTCCGAAAGGAAAAATCATTCTTTCAGGGAAAAAATGGGAAAATTTGATGTTTTGCAAACTATAAACAAGGACAACAGGTTTGAAAAGGCAAAAGGCAAAGGTCTTCAATTCATATGAAAAGAGGTGACTCCGCTGAAATGGATGGTTAGTCCTTCTTTCTACCACACACAGACGTTTTAGAAAGGAGCAACAAACGTTTTCTCTTTCAAGTCAACTTGCAGGATGAAAGTGTAAATAAAAGCAACTCTTATTTGTAAGCTTTTAAAAATCTTCTAACTAGGGCAGTTCTTTTTGACTTGGGACTTTTTTTTTTTGCTTCTTTTTTTTTTTTAAGGTCAGCTTGTATGATGGTGATTTCCACAGAAATAATTCAGTAGCAGAATTGACCTTAAATGACTATCATGGCTTGAATAGTAATACACATTGCGAGCTATGTTGCAATGTCTGCTAGAGGTCTACAAACTCTGCCTATGATGAGAGAGCAATGATTAAAAATCCTGCAGTGAATTTATTGCCTTTCCACATTCAACTCAAATACTTCACTAATCTGCTACTGATATAGGAACATAAATCCAATTTCAGAAGCAACTTCGTACTGTTCTTGGCAATGTCACCAACTCAATAGGGCATATGAGCAAGTAAACAGGCTTATGCTGAGGCCAGTGATGCTGCAGGCCAGTGCTCCCAGTATCCGAGGAAAAATATCTGTTCTGTTTACTGTGCAGTCATACCCTAAAAGAAAGAGCCTGATTTCACTGCAGAAAGAGGATTTAGAGATTTCAGTACCTATTTGTTTTTGAAAACCAGGACTCAGGCTCCTAAATCATTGGGAAATATTAATGTTCCTTGCTTGGACAAAATAAAGAACTATCAGGGTGAGAACTGTAACAATAATATAGTATAAAAAGTCTTTGGAAGTGGTTTGGAGACAAATGTTAGGAGTTTTAAATATCATGCATGCCTCTAGCTGGCCAAATTAGAGCCCAAGTTTACAAAAGATCATAGGGTTCATATGTATATAAAGCTATAACTGTTACCCTCAATTGTGTAAAGAACTTTATCCTTGAAAGGTAACTAATTCATTACATAAGTATGTTGCCATGGTGGACATTCCTTCTGACAAACGTCTTATAACTCAACAAGATAATAAAAATTAAAGAGCTTGTGTAGATGGATGAATGAGTTTTCTCATTTATTGAGGAATAATATAATGGAGAAACCCCAAACTTGTTATTTGCAAAAGATCCATTACTTTCATTCTGTTCACAGTTTCCATTATTCTTTCACATTTTTTCTATTGTTGTCTTTGAATTAATACACATATTTTAAAAAATGTTCATTTCCTAGAAAATCATGACAAGCCATAATTTCTCAAAGAGCTATTGCTTTTCTACTACCAGAGGAGGCCTTTTCTCTCCTACCAGTATTTTCTAAGATCCAGAAATATAAATTGTTATGTTTAGACTAGTGTTGGGTAAAACACTGGTGCTAATTATGAAAAAGAATGTAAGAGCTTTGAGAAATCTGCAGGATTCTGTCTCTATACAGCACAAGAGCAAACGTATTAGTTACACAGCAAGTTCCAGTCACTGGTGGTGTTTCAGAATAACTGATATTCTAAATTCAGTCATGGTTGACAGTCTGAACTCTCCAGTATGTACTGGCATTTGTATAGGGTGTAATTGCTTTTCCAGACAAGAATAAAATCTCTGTAAAGTATATTATAGCATACGAGATCTGGAATTTTAGACAGACACAGATAACCACAGCAGTGTGTTGAATGCTGTGTAAATTGCAACTGTTTAGCATGGTTTTAAATGCAGAACCTGAAAGCTGGTGGAGTTTTCTCCTATTGGTACTTGAATCTTTTTAAAAATAATTTTACAGATATTCCAGTTGTGTTCTGAGCTCTGCAAAGAGACCTCTGAAGCTGCTTACTTTTGCATTGCAAATATTTGCATGTAGAACCAACGTCCTTTACTGACACACTACCATACAATTCAGATTAGACAAAGTTTTAATTCCTCAACATTTCATTGAGTTCTCATGCTGCCCTCACTTTTTAAAATTACTATAGACTGGATGTCCATGGTTATATTTCACTATAAGTCACGTTCCACTTTTGGGGACACTGTGGCTTGTGGGAACTGCAGGTTTAGGAGAGAAAAAAAATAGCCATAAGACATAAAATTTTAAGGCAGGCCCTGTGGTTATTCACCTACCCTTAAAAATAAGACAAGAAGAGAAATTACTTACAAGTGACACTGTCATCTTAGCATCACAGTATGTAAGTGTGCATGTTTGCATGGGCAAAAGTGTGTTTTAACTGCTGTCCTGTAGTTTTTTACAGAGTGGGATGATGACAAAAGCGTTGGTAAAAGTTCCTCCTCCCTGGGACAGCTGGATCCACTCTAGGGACCTTTTGTTGGTAGCATCATTCCCTGACCAGCTGCTCTGACTGCGGGCATAGCCAACACATGGAAACTGCTCCGATGTGCTTTATAGTTGTGGTCTCTGCTTGCTCATGAGACACCACTGGCTCTTTCAAAATTCAGTATAGTGGAGCAGAGATGACAAGCGAGTAAAGATTACACACATCCAGTGGGTAGGCTGCTGAAGAAGGAAAGCATAACCTGTGTTACACCGCGGAAACATAAAAAGCCACATTTCTCCCTGTGATTACCCTGTCTCTTTGCAGCTTTGGTGCTGAGAGGGCAGCAGAAGGCAACACCAGCAGCAGGGAAGTGGCTTGTCTCCAAGGTATATCCACCACCTTGTCTGCTCCCTGAAAGCTCACTCTGGGAGGAAATGAGTGGTGTTAAACTTCCCCGGCCCCAGCAGGGAAGCCCTTGGGCAGTCAGGTCCTCTGTGATGTGGGACACACCGTGACTCTGAACCACCCTCTCTTTCTGCTGAAAAACTCTGACGGAGCCCTTCCCTATCCTTTCAGCTGGACACAGTTTGGCTCCCAGGAATATACTCACGCAGGTGTTCATGTTCTCTTGCAGGACCTGGAAGGCACTAATAATGTACAACTTGTCACTTCCTACTTCAAGATGACTGAAAACATTTTTCACATAGAAGGAGAGGAGCTGATCTCGAACACTGCAGTTTGTCTGAAAACAAAGCAGGTAAAGAGTTGCCAAATGAAAACCTCACAAGCAAACTTTAACCTAAAACTTCAGCCTTGTAAAATTATGTGTGTTTAGAAAGCATACAATCAAAAAAAATATTTAATAAATTTTAGTATCCATTTGGATTGGTTTCCTTTTTTTTAAACAGCTCAATGTACCCCTGTGATTTCTGAAGGAAAGGCTGGAGGGTGCTGTGCTGGCAGCCAAAGGAGTATTGGTAAGACCTACCATGAACAGAAGTGACAGCGACAAATCTATTTAACACACAAAGAATAAATGGAAGATAAATTGGGGAGTTAAGTCAGACCATCTTGACCAAATTGTAGGATTCATCGTGGGTGTCATTGTTTCATTCCTCCACATCAGTGTCCCATACCATTCGAGATGCTGTAGGGTATTCCGCCCATCCTTAACTGCTGCTCCAGAAGAGATCAGTCATCCTCTATATGCTGTGTCATATCTGCCCGGCTTGTGGGAACTCTTGGATACCTTTGGGTATCCAAGAAATACCTTTGGGTATTTCAAATGGCTATATGCCTATTTTTAGGCAATGAAACCAAGTATCAGGTGTGAAATTCCCAACAGAAGGGCAATGCAGCTACAGATTAAGCCACCCAAATGCAGGTGTTCATATGTAGGTCCCACAGGCAAGTGAGGATCCTTCACTCCCGAGGTAATCAATGAGATCCAGGGGAGTTCAAAGGCCAGTATCCTACTTAAGGATAAACTGACTCAGTCGGCCCTGCTGACTAGATCTCTGTGTTAAGGAAGCTAAAACATCCCACACACTTGTAGTTATTTACAAATAGGCACCCTGAGTTTAGTGTCTCATTCCCATGCTGAATCTCTGATCTCCCTCTTCCAGTGCATCTGCAGAGGTCAAAACCCAAGGCAGTTCCTTGGGTGTCCCAGCTGCTCTGCAGCATCCCTGGGACAACCACAGTACCACACACCCTCAGCAGAAGGTCCCTCAGCTGCTGGGGTGGTGGCTGTGGCCCTGGCCCTCATATGAATGGGGCCTGGAAAGTGTTGCTGGGGAGGATCATACGCAGCCAGATGCACACAGGAGGAGAGAGTACTTCCACAAGCATCCTCCTCTGCAAACAGCAAACACACTCACACTAAGTCTCCCGGCAGAGCACCACCTAGAGAGAAGTGCCTCCAGCCAGGCTTTCTAAATCCACCTCTTTCTCCCCCTTTCATGCTCAACTCTCCCCTCATTTCCAGGGGAAAATGAGGCAGAGCATCCCTTTCTATGCAGCAGAGATAACACTCTTCCTCTAAGCAAAGGACTTCATTAAATGTACAACTCCGATAAATATAATGTCCTTCCCAGTTAAACACAAGTGATTTTTGTGTTGGCTGTCATTCCTTTTGATCACACATTCTTATCTCTACTGACCAAAATAAAATCAAAGCAAGAAAATGGAAAACCAGTAGTATAAATCTTACCATAAACAGTATTTTTGTTGTCTTTTTAAGCAGTCTTGTGTTCTTGATGAGATCCTTCTGTAAAATGCAATGTGCTAGTATTAATTAACCTAAGCAGAGGAAGGGAGACGGTTTTAAGTCTGGTTTGCACAAAACTTAGTAGTAATCATCATCATCTCATTCAGATGTAGGAGAAGGACTCAGCAAATCTGTGTTCAAATCCCAACCTAGCTACAAACTTCTTCCATGGCAAACTCCTTGGCAAACTCATCCCAACTCTCTATGCATCTTCTCTTTTTCCATCTTTGCAAAACGAGTAGCAGCATTACCCTGTCTCTCAGGACTGTAGAAATGATTCGGCTTATTAAAGTTTCCAGGTGCTCAGTAATGAAGCTGGTAAAGAAACATCTATAAATAAAATAAACTTTTCAACTAGTGGGATCAACTTACAGGAACAGATGATTTTAAACTAGTTGCCTTGATATACAGGTTCTCTGTCACTTGGGAAAGAAGTCCTTTTCGGCAGGTATGCTTTCCTGTAGGTGACTTTTTGCCTTCCACAGCGAAAAGACAGAGCAGAACCAAAAAACGCCCAGATCTGAAAATAGAATATACTTTCATCTTCGCTCCCAAATCTTCGTGCCTCTACAGTCACAGCAGCGTATGTGATACAGCAAGACTGGTTAGATGACAGAGGTTAACCTAATTTTGTTAACCCTCAAAGCAGCTTCTGCCCTGAGATGCTCACGTAGATAACCTATTGCTCATATGCTGGCTGATCAGTATTGTTGCTGTGCTTTTTTATACATCTTGCTCCACTTTCAATAAATTTGACCACAATCATCTGTGACGTTTTTCTAAACGATATCTCCATATTTACTGGCAGCACGGTCAAGGTTTCCAAGAAAGAAGAACTTCCCTCTCATGTGAGAAGTCTTCTTTCATTTAAATGGTGGTCAAGTGAGGAAAAAGTAGTTGAGGTGGTTAGTTTGGTTTCGTAACAAAGTATACTGAATGTGTGAAATTTTTTTTGATTTCTCCACAAAGCCTTATGGCAGCACTTTTCTGAAAGGTAATAGCCTGGAGAGAAAGCAATCTTTATTAATTATCCCTAACAAGTAGTAGAAAATAAGTTATCTATAAGGAAGCTGGACTGCACTGCCTTGAGAACTTCGCTGTCCAGTCTTTGAGAAGTGTTTTGTTTCAGGGGTACAGTAGTTAATAGCAAATAAGTTTGCTGACTGTTTTAATCACTGGAACTAATCTTTTGCCAGTGCAGCATCTGCTCCTGCAGAAGCAGAAGGCTGTTTAGTGTACAAGGGAAAGCTCCAGGGAGGGGGTCTGTTCAAGGACTGGGGCATGCCTAGCTATGAAGTTGCCTCATGAACAGAAATAATGTGCAAGGTCTCAGTATACCCACCATGGAGGTGGTAAAAGTAAAACCATGGAGTCAGATGGTCACTCTTCCACAGAGTTGCTCAAACTGAGATTGGGCAGTCTGTGTCTCCTGTTTCTGAAAAAAGGCCAAGTCATAGAATCAAAGAACCATAGAATCACAGAATCATAGAATAGTTTGGGTTGGAAGGAACATTTATATCTCATCTAGTCCAACCCTTCTGCAATGAGCTGGGACATCTTCAACTACATCAGGTTGCTCAGAGCCCTGTCCAACCTGACCTGGAATGTTAGATGAGCTCATCTCAAGTGAGCTTCATAATAAATTCATCCAGCCTTGATCCCACTGTTAATGGCCACTGACCATTTACAGAAACAAACGCAGCTACCAGGCCAAGCTGAACTCACATCCAGCTTCAAGGATCCACCTGTAACTGCTCTGGGAAATACATTTTTCCACAGGACAATCCATACATCCCAGTAGCTTCACCAGCACTGAAGTGCTGGTGGGGTCCAGAGATGAAGAGAATCAATTAGGGAAGGAGAGCTTAGATTTTTGGAAAGTGGAGTTGATGGAGACTGGAGGCCCAATGTGCATTTTAGTGCTCATTTGAACTGTGGTCTGTACCTAAATTCTCTAAATGCTGTCAGGCTTGCCAGGTGAGTTGCACTAAACCTTAGCATACAAGGTATGTGGACAGTGGGTCAGCCACTTATTCCTAGCTTGTTCCTAGAAGAGGATCTCAGATGATAGCAAGAGTAGAGTCAGAATGCAAAACTGCCTTGCGTTCCCCAATGTCTGATAGTCCCCGGTCAACTAAATGGAATAAATGGGTCACGTAGCCAGTCTGTAATGGCTTTTCACAAGAAAATCGATAAATTTCAACATCTCTGAAAGTTCTGATCTTGCTGGAAAACCCTTGAACTCGCAGGTTTCATTTTGTCTGTTCTGTGAGCTCCTATCACCGTGATTAGGGGTCTGTAACATTAACACTGTTGCGTTGGGCTCCAGAGACCCCTGCACATGAACCAGCAGACATCTTACTGAATTGGCTAACTTTTTTAACTGATTGGTGTAAAAGGAGGCAGATGGATGCAGATGTATGGTAGCCGTATTTAAAAAACTAAATTTAAAAAAAATGGAAATAGAGCTTTCCTATCTTTCCTGTCATAGAAGGATGGCGGGTACCATTTAATACCCAGTCCTGTAAAATCGGTTACACTTCCACCTTTTTTAATATGCTGACTTAATTACTAGTGAGAGAATAGCCAATATTCTTTAACTTTCTCATCTGTTACTTATTCATAACAAAGATAGTCTTTTCTTTTGGGGTCTTGTGTAGCACTTTGTACGCTTTGTACACTGGATTTTACTGCTACTTTGGCACTCAGATATAATTATCGTATAAATAATGTAGAATGCCAAAGAACCAGTATTATTCAGTATTTCAAAGTTATATGAAGTGGAGGAAGAAATTAATTCAGGGACTCCAGCCTTTTTAGCAATGCAGACAGAAAAGACACCCCCAAAGCTTTGTATGGGCAATGGAACTGATAAGTCTAGAGCCAGTCTGAGGACAGCAACACATCATCAAGCACATTGACTTCCAGACTTAGGCTAGGAACCACAGGAGTTCAAGAAACCTGCCCCAAAGGAAATGTGCTCTCTCCATACAGAACACTTTAGATGTACAGTACCACTGAATACTTAAGGAATAATAGAATACTGGTAACACATGAAAAGTTCATGTGTTACATCAATACAAAATGTGTAAAGTTTGTGATCATGGGAATGAAAGAGAGTAAATAACTAAGGAAACAGAATAAGGAAAACTAACAGAGTAGCCAACTTGTTATAGAAGAAAATCTTGCCTGTTTCACCTTGGCTAGGGACCAAGTTTCCAAGAAGGTTGTGTATGACCTATGCTCCACATGAGTGCATGAGACCACCAGCCTGGAGAAGATCCTTTCTTCACCGCTTCATTGTGAACCATGGAATTGCCTTGATCTGTATGAGTTCAGTAGATATTATTAATATTAAATTCTTCTGGTCTACGTAGAATAAACAGATGTATCTACCACTGCTGCAAAGTTCCGTTAATCCATTTAAGATAACAATCATATGTACTGGTTGTTTTGCCTTTGACAAATTTTCTGATCTCCATCCATAAAAAGCCTCATCTAGTTTCTTACTTCTGAATCTTGTCACCTTTCACATTTTCTGTTTATTTTATTTCCTGTTAGTACAACTAGGAAACTAGTTAGTCGTGTACTTCCTATAAACGTTACTCATATTTGCTTGGCTGCTGCTAATGTTATGATGGCTCTTAAAACTATTCTCTACTATTTCGTTTGTTCCCTTGTTCTGTTTAATTCACTTTCGTCTTCCGAAAAATAATAGGTCTACATGGAGAGCTGCAGTATTTGTGCTAATCTGATGAGTAACAGTGAAGTCTAGTGAGATTTTCCAAAAATTGAGGGAGACAATGCTACTGTAGGACATGAAAAAATTGAGATACCCTGGTGTCTCCACTGGAGAGAGAAGTTTGGAGCAGAGCAGCTCCTAGCATCCAAAACTGATTCTGCAATTATCTGAACATGGTTGCAATGAACATAGGTACATAGGTAAGGACAAAATACCCACTGGTATTTAAACACTGTTTCTTGTATCTTTCTGTTATTATAATAGGAAACTTTGGAGCTGCTATGGATTTTGTACAGTTACTGAACTATTATGGGCTTATTTTTCAGACATGGGTGCCTAAATTACCCATGCAAACTCAGCACACAAGCACCCTTCTTTACTCCCCCCTCATCAGGTATTTACACACATTGATAAGATCTCCCTGACCCTTCCCTTCTCCAGGCTGAACAGTCCCAACTCTTGCTGCCTCTCCTCAAATGAAAGATGCTCCAGTCCCTTAATTATCTCTGTGGCCCTCCACCACCAGGGCTACAACTCCACCACACTCAGAGTTTTTTCATTCTATGCCTTAGACAAGCTTCATAAAAAATTTAAGGCGTTAAGTAAAGCAAAAATCAGATTCAAACCTAGAAGAACACAAACCAAACCAAAAAAAAAAAAAAACCCAAACAAAAACCCAAACCCAATTACATTTCCTCTGGGCATTTGCATCTCTTTGCACTTTATGAGTAACACCTTTTGAGTAAGCCTCAAATACGAATTGCTATAACACATGCTGTTAATCTGCTCTCATCTTCAAGAAATGGCACAGGCTGGTTCAAGTGGTGGATTTCCCTGTGTTACTGGCTTGGTTCCGTGTTTCAATTTGGTGACAGATGTCCAACAATTTTCTGTCAAGCTATTTTTACTTCAGCCATCTTATAGGAAGGTCTCAGCACATTGAGTCTTTTCAGAAACAGAGTACAGAGTATATTCAGGGTCCAATTTGAAATCACCAAGGTACTAAAACTAAAATTTTCCTCTTTGTGCAGACAATAGACAACAGTTTAAGTTCTCAAAACAGTCATAATTTTTATGACCAAGGATTAGCTGCTTTGAAACAATGCTCAGTACCTCCTGAATATCTCAAGATGCCTTTCAAATGTCTCCAACTGTGTAACTAAAAATCAGTAATCACTTCATGGCTAGACAAGGAGCTTAATTTGGCATAAAACTTTTATGTATACAGCCTTTACTAGTCATATTCTTCTAGTCTTGCATTTGAGAAAAAAGATTATGAAAGAGAGATATGAAAAAGTGTTCAAGCATGTTCACATCGTTCCCATGAACCAGTCAAGTGATTTCATGTAACGACAGTGATTCAGTCCCCAAACTCTTTAGAAAACATTTGTCTGCTACCACCAAACTCACAGTAGGAAATCCCTGTACAGCACTATTACAGCAGAGTGTAGAGATGTGCTCAGCAATATCAGACAGCTCAGCTTGCCCACTTAAGCAGGTGGCTATTCCAAACGCTTCCCTGAGGAGTAATCAAGAGTCTGTGACCTGCTTTTTCTTGTCATTTCATCATGGCTTCATAAAGAGGTTGTACTAAAATTACAAAAGGAAAAAGCAAACCGAATGGAAACCTGGGCCCAGTTCTGGGGGAGGAGGATGCCCACAGCATCTAAGCTGGTAGAAGTGGGTCAGTTTGCATGGCACCACTCTCATACTGCAAAGCTTCTCTCTCCTTCTACTTTTCTGCACCATTTTTCAGTTTTCTCTATCCCCCTGATTTTTTTTCACCCTTCTTGCTTGCTTCTCTTTTTAAATTTAATTTTTAAAGGTTTTTCCCCTCCATTCTCTTAACTCAGGACATCCCTGAGCATCTTGGCAATGCCAACACAGTATGCATGCACAGCTCTATGAGTTATATCAACTGGGAGCTGGGCTGGAAGATTGTGAAGCTGCAGAAACTATAGTCTCCATTCTGGAAAGATTTCTTAGTGTTGGAAAAGAACATTATTTAAGACATGAATTGAACAGACTGCTCAGAGGCAGCTGTCCTGTGAGAAAAAAATTTTGAAATATAATTTTAAATAGTAATGAAATAGAATTTCTGGACAGTATTCAGAAGCTACAGCGCTAACTCAGGACATACAGAGGTACAAGTAACCTGATCAGATATTGGTGAACAATACTGGCATTGGACCTTTCAGCTGGCATGGCTATGTTAACAGCAAGCAGCAAAACAAATCACATTAAGAAAAATTGTTGTAGCTGATCTTTATTGGCAATAATAGTCTTTCATTTAAAAAAAAAAAACCCAAACTATTTAAAAAATGATTGCTTGCAGTATATTTCCATAGTTTCAGTAAAGAACTGAGGTCTTCCATCTGGTTTGGAGCTGAAGGTTTTCTGTTTGCTGAAAACTGAATCAGTTTTATCCTGCCACTTTTGAACACCAGCAAGAACTCATGCACAGTAAAATGGGAAATACTCGATAAGCCATTTCTCAGGACACCAATTTTGTGCCAAAATCCTGCCACTGTTGGACTGACTGCTGCAGAACGGCTGCAAACTCGATTCTCCAATGGTAGCACTGGAGAAGGGTAGCACTGTGCAAGGGAAGCAACAGCACAGTAGGTAACAAGATGATATTCCAGCACATTTTTCCATTGGTGGTGCCATTCTCTATCTGCTGAACTTAAGACTGTTGGTAATAAATGTGCTTTTCTCTGTTACCTTTCCCTCAGAATTAGTCCTTCTCAGTCCCCTGAGAAGTCTGTGACCTTTAGTCAGAGATTGCTGCCACGGTGCTGTCTCCCCAGCTTTCATTCAAAACCCCTTCATGTCTCTGGACTTCTCCACTTCCCACTGTATGTCTGTTTACTTTGTGAAGTGTATCTTTCAATGAATCTCATCAGTAGGGGCTTTTTTTTGTGGAAAATTTACTTATTTAATTATCAGATATGATCACGTCTGGCACATTTTTGCTAGAGAAGACATAGAAGCCCAATGAATTACTTAGGAGAGCTTCATCTTCCAAAGCAAGTAAAATCCTGTAACACAGGCCACTAGAGAAGTACCTGAGGGTGCAGTATAATCTGTGTTTCTTGTTGGCAGTATTTATAAAAAAGAGATTGTATTACAAAGATTCCTAAAAGTTCTAGAAAAATAAAACATCACAAAATATAAGTAGCACTTCTACAGGAAGAACAGATGCTACATGTCAAAATATGCATTGGGATTTTCACTTTAGATCAGGTAATTTTTGAGGGTTTTTTCCAATTAAAATGATGGGGAAACTTTGTGTTACCATCAGAAAGACAGCATTGTTATTGCAATTAAAATAATTAAATCTAATTCAGCAGGTATTAATGATGATACGGATTAGATCTGGAAACCAAGAAGATAATAAAGAAGTTTACATTTCCTACATTATTCATAATTTACTTTAGAAACTTAGGGAAAAGTAAAGTACTGGTTATATCTAATTTTGGATAGCTTGCTGTCTGAAGTTTCACTCTTAAGCCTATTTTTAGGCTTTACTCTTTCTTTAGTCTGTAGTACAATATATAAAAACATGCACAATGTTTTAAACCATGGAAGAGGTCTTTTAACAGACACCTTCTTTAAGAGTTTCTTAGATAAATCAGAAGTATACCATCTCTTAATAGTTGTAGATTTAGTAAAGTTTTTTAGCAAATCCTTATGTGCAACATTACAGTTAGAGACCTGAACATTGACTTTATAAACTACCATACATCCTGTTAATTTTGTAACTGACAAAAGTTTAAATCATCTAATATGCTCGTAGGAGTGAATTGAAACTAATTAGGAAGTTGTTGAAGTTCTCCATAAGAAAAGAGCTACTTTTCTTTTTTTTAAAATATAGACCCACAGTTTCCAGTGAACAACCCATGAATGAACAACCCATGTATTTTTTACCATATAACATCAGTGCTGGGCTTTCCAGTTTTTTAATTTCCAGGAGAAAATCAACACTTACATAGAAAAGCAACAAAAACATTTATTTCTTCACAAAACATATTTTCTATCAGCAGAAAAAAAATCCAATGGAAAAAGGCTTTGAGTCTAATTCAAAGATTCAGGGCTACCATTTGCTTAAAAAAAAAAAGGATTTTCCTTTGCCATCATTCTTCTGGTTATTTGTATTTGTTACATCAAGCAGAAAGAGGTTAAATCTATACCCCTCTGTATAGGCTGGGAAAATCACATGGCAGCATTGATTTTAATAACTTTTTCTCCATCTCTAATAAAAATTTTCAGTACTTGTACCTATATGAGAAGAAGTTTTTATCAGTCTCATTGCAAACTTTTGTGAATTTTGACCCAATGCCAGACATCGAATAAGCTCTTCAGGGACTGTAAAATGTTTCCTCACATTTCCAGGTTTAGATTAGATTATTTGAAAACAAATTTTTCCACGTGAGAATTCCTTTCCTTGGGAAGGAGGATTTTTCTAGTGTATTTCCCCTCATTCAGGTTGTAGTTCCATAAAAATCAGATTTGTTGCCTTGATATTCAGCCAACCTCTTTCAAAACTTGCAAGCAAGCCCTGAATAGTCTCCCAAGTCTGAAATTTCTGCCCAAACCTCTGAACATACTGAGGTTTATTTTTACTAACCTGTCACTTCTGAAAAGCAGACATTTTATTTGTCATATACTCCTGTAACCACACAGCAAAGAACAAGAGATAATTTATCAATCTGCAACCTGCAACCTCTCTCTTATCTCAGTTCTGATAATGAGGTTATGGCTTAAACCTAACCCTCCAAACCAAAACATGGTGCAACTCTAAGAAATTCTCTGTTTTACTTTTCAGAAGTGTAGAAAAGATGAGTTGCTCCCTTCTTTCGATTTTCAGAGAAACCTCACATTCATCTCACCAAAACGCATTTTTATTATTTCTACATTTCCAACGCCAGTGGGTTACCAACACAAACTGAAGTTCATAACTGCAAGTAGTATAAACAGTACCAGTGGAAAACAGTTAAGAAATTAAAAACGAAATCTAAATTTACATTCTTAGTACCAAAAGGTTTCCAAAATAAAATGGCCTAGACAAAGCTGCTTGTTTCTGGCTCTTTCTCTTGCTAGTAGTTTGACCCATGAGCAACATAACACCCTGAAGTCTATGACTGGGATTTGTCATGCCCAACCATAGACCACTGGAGGCTGGATGTCTGAATCTGTGCTCATTCCCTGGGGCTGATGGAGGCGACCAAACCCTCAGAGGATACCTCTCCTCAGGTGCCTAACATCCTTTCTGATGATGGAGCTGGAGACAGGCTCTGCGGGGACCTGTGGGCAGCAGCTCAGAATTTGCTAGCTAGTCTTCTGGCACCAAACTTAGGGCAGATGACTCATACAAGGCTATTAACAAAATGAGAAAAATTTGTGGTGTTTTACCAGCTTGCAGGGTCAGAGTCTTGGTCACTGATTATTTTTTTTGTGTGTGTTCCCAGACACTGCCCAGAAGTCCTTGTCATGTAACAACTGAACCATTGACAGATTAAAAATGAGAGCACAATGCCAAGATTGAGCAGCTCCTTGATTTGGAGGCTTCAACCTCACATGTCAAGTTAAACTAGACATTTCAGGTGCAAGTAACTGCCTTGCATTTTCTGAGACACACAAGGGTCCCATCAAAGTAAGATGCTTTTCTAAACTTAATAATCATCTGTTACGTGCAGGAGCAATGATCACTGTGTTGAAGTTGACAAACCTACAGAATAATCATATTGTTTGCCAAATGCTGTACTTGACAAACAAGTATTCTCCCTTTTTGAGTTACCAGAGTGAAAATGAGCATCAGAATTGATAATCCCTAAATCTGGGATTATCTACCTAAAATCTCGGTTATCCTTTTTTTGTGAAAAAGAGAGAGATGATCTGCATTTTCTTCCGCTATTCACGACTGAAAGGAATCACATTATAAAGGGTAACTGCTAAAGGAGAAAGGTTGGTCAAACTAGAAATTTGAGAGACGTGTTTGATAAGTGTTAATCAAAACCAAGGTCTGGATAGTTTTAGACCAACAAAAAAAAAGGTCACTGCAAGGATAAGTGAAGTCTAATCTTTATTTTGGAGCCTCTGCTTCCCAAGTAAGTGTCAATACATTTAACTTGATACATGTACAAACTACAACCCTGATTTTATACACTTTGAAGTCAATAGGAGTTTTCTTTCTGTCTTCCGTGGAGGACGGATACATGATGAGCTAATCCATTGGAGAGCCCTTAAATGTCAAGGTCTAATGCAAAAGACAAATCAGAAAGTCAATCTTCACAATTGCATAGCTTTTAGACTTTACCACAGTTAGAGGATTGCCCCATTCTTCCCACAGTTAATGAACATCATCACCACTCCTTAAATGTGCTATAGGAGTTAGAAGTGACCCTCTTTTGGAAAACTATAGGACAAAATAAACCTTAAGTCAATGCAATTTTGCAGCATTTTGCATTCAGTTGTTTGAAATTAGGGTTACAATTTTCATTAAAGAATCTTACTGGTTCTTGCAGAAACAATCAATACACAGTTTCAAGTCAGCTAGTCAAAGACACATTTTTCAGTCTATTTTTTCAAAATATTTCTATTCATGTTGCTCTGAGCAAAACAGAAAATGTTTTTAGTTTAGAAGATTTGTCCTTTCTCTTTATTCAATCCTAGAGAAGAAAAATAGCCTGATCTTGGAAATATTCAATGCTGTGCCTTAATCCTTTGTACTCAAAAATGTTTACATTTGGGTCTCATAACTTAATTTTCTGATGATAAATGGACATTTCTTCTCAAAATATTTTTTTTTATTATTATTTCTCCTTAGAAGAGGAAAGATGTAGGGATATCTTCTTTTCTAAATAATTAATCAGTGAAATCCAGATTAAATTATAGCAATTGTTATCTGTGAATTTGGCCAGGGATTTGGAATTTAAAGGTAAAACAGAGAGAGTGATTTCCTAGACTTCGGAAGAAATCTTTTCACTTACATAGTTCTTTAACACTTTTGGTAGTGGTATCAGATACCGTTCATCTGATAAGGTCTGCAGCTGTGTGTTAACCAAGAAAAAGGTTACAAATAGATATGTGTTAAGAAGCCCTAGAAATGCCATCAGCTTTAGTGTAGTTTGTATTTTGCAATTTACCTTACCCAAACTTCCTCAGAAGTCTTGAACAGCATAGAAAACTGGTCTGGATCTGGTGAGAAGTTGCACCCTAAATATGTAACATCTCATTGGGTAGTGGACTCCTCAGGTCCCACAGAGCTGCATTGTAGGTTTTCCTTCTTTCCATGGTCATTATCCTGTCAGTGTCATTCATAAGCCTGACATTGACTGTAGTATCTCTGCCAATCCTGCTTCACATTAGCAGGCCAGTTCTGCTCCAGACTACACCAATTTCACAAACATCCCTTGAGTACTGATGATGGCTGTGACTGAAAAGGCTATCAGGCATTCACTGTTGTTCAATGCAGTCCATACCTTCTTCAAGCAGCTAATTGTTTAGCTAATTGTGCTTTAAAGCACTGGCTGACATAAAACACCTGTGGCTGGTTTACCCTCAGGATAGCTTCAGCACTTCGCATTGTCTACAATATACTTCCAGCAGCAAATTGGAAATATCAAGCCTCTATTATTCTAGGTCACTTGAGGAGTATGTAGTCAGACATTGAATATGTAAATCTCATAACTGAGCAACACTCCATGCAATGTATTTAGGAGACGTTTCTTCAACTGTCACCAATACTTACTCAGCAGGATGTGGAAACTTCTATTCATGCTTTGGGTTCCTCTGTCTTCACAATATGAAGTTTCAGAGGTAGTTTAAATATATTATAATTATCTATGTAGCAAAAAAATGTCTGTTCTGGTCACCTAATGTAAGCAAAGGGGAGGAAGAGACAACAAAACAGAAATTTGGCAGTAGGTGGCTCTGTGAATTTTTGCTTGGGAAGAGGTCCTCCAGACCCTACAATGGAGGTGTCTTTGATGAATGATGTGGAGCAGGTGTCTTCTGCAATAATGCTAGGCCAAGGACCTCTGGGAATTACAAATAGTCCATGACTTGGAGGCATGGCGAGGAAAGGAAAATAGGGCAACGGAAATTAGAATTGCATGAACAACGGAGTTTCTCTTTGGTGACCCAACCGAGAAGTTAAACTAAAAAAATTCATTTTAGGTCAGCTCTTGTCAAACTCAAAATGAAACAGTTCATTTTGCTTTCAAATCTCTTTTCAACCTTTGAAAGAAAATGTACATGAAATTCTAAACCAAAACACTATTTTGAAGCATAAAACTGAAATATTTTTATTTAGAATAAGTCAGAATGAAACGTTTTGGCATGATTTCCCTTTTCGGAGCTCTGACTACTGACTGAATTGAAGCTCGGCTTGCCTGACTGAAAGTACATCTTTATTTTCTTTTGGTCAGTAATTGTTCCAGACATTTCCCCTGGTTGTAAAGGAAACCTCCCCCGACTTCTACTTCTTTCATGTGTTCAAAATTGACCATCACCTGCCATTCTTCACACACTCACAAGTCACACATACCCTGCTAGAAAACCTTTGAAGAAAATTCTGCAAAATTTGCTGTGTGGCATTTCCAGGGCTCCAGCTCATGAGGTTTCCACAGCAGAGTCTTTCAGCTCGTGGTTTTCATGGTTGGAGAAGTTAATAAATAGTTGACCTCATTTTTACATTTTTGTGGACAAATGGGTTTTCACCCAGGTTTAGGCCCAGCGTAGAAAGCTTGAGAGATTGACTTGACATTTCTGGGTAGGATAGCTCAAGAAGTCAATGTGTAAGGAGTCTAAAGCAAGTAGAAGAAGGAAAAAAGTTAATTATCCATTTGTGAAGAGATGGTATCAACAAGGGACAACATTTGTTCTAGTGTCTAGTCTCTACAATCAAGGAATAAAACAGGTACTTTTAGGGCAAAGTCATGTCATTCTGTCCAAAGGCACAATCTTTATAAACCTCTAATGCAGATCAGATGAGTAACTCCTGGGTAATTCCTACTGTCTTCCATTGACTTTAAGGGAACCGGATCTAGCTTGGGGATAGACCGTGTCTGTCAAAGTTCAGTGAGATGAATTCCCCATTTGGTGCTTAACTTCGCTTCCCAGCAAAGTCAGCTGTCGCAGAGTTGAGTGATAAGAGAAAGGATGTCAGCCAATAGCTCTTGAAAACATTGTTGCTTATCTCACAAGAAAGAAAATAAATATCTTAGTGAATACAGTAAGAGGTTAAACCCCGACACTATAATGTGGTACCAAAGCCTGGCTGGATGTCACTGCTGGGTAGCTTCTGCTTTGACTGTGAACAAGCAGGCAATTCATAGGCTGTGAGATACAAATGAGGGCGTGGGGCAAAGTAAACCATGTTGGTTGCATTTAGTTTGACAGGTAACAGGCATCTATCATCCAGGTGGATCTAGAATAGACTGGCATATAGTTCCCACAGAAAAAGTGTTATCATTTCAGTTCGCATAAATCTTGTTCAAATTAGGTATGGATGGATTTTTTTGTCTTGAAATTTATCTGCTTCAGGAGCAACATGGGATAGTTCAATCCCACTTCAATGCCATCTCACTTCAACAGCTGATGTAAGGCTGATGTAAGGCACGTTGAGACTAACTACTTTTGGATTAGCTTAGATTTCTCTTAGAATTTAATTGATGAAGCTACCAAGGTAAATCAAGCTAGATTTCCTGCCAACATTTTTCCCATATTACAGTATCTGTTCATGGACTGTCTTCTAGATGTCCTTTTAGCAAGCATTTTTGCATTTTTATGTCCCTGATATACAGTGTTGGCAAAACTTCACCCCCCTTATCTGCACTGCCACCCTGAGTCCTTTATTTGAGGACATACATGGTGCAGAGTTTTTCTCATATATGGACAGGATGCCTGTTGCCCTAATGAATAAATAGTAAAGCCTTGCTTAAGAAGTTTTTGTCATTGCTGACAATCCGCTATTACATATTTCCTCTGATTTTCTCACTATTTGGATGCTTTTCATCTCTTTAACCTTGGTCCAGCCACCAGTGTCCCTGGCTGCACCAGAGCAACTCCTCTTTCTTTGCCCAGTAGACACTGCTGAAGGACATGATAATGGTGGATTAAACTGCTCTTCAGTGACTTGATATTTTTGTGTGTCTGGGAGCTTGTATTGAGAGTAGGCACCAAGCACTTCTCTTCTGAAGTGCTCTCAAATCCCTGATTTGACTCTCTACTGAGTTTTCAGTAGCAACTGCTGCCTGACTGTCTCCATCTCATCTGACCCTCCATCTCATCAGGGGGACAGTTGGGGGACGTTTCACCAGGAGCTGTTCAAGACAGTATCTCGTCTACGGGTGTACTGAGGCAGAGTCAATGAAGCAAACCAATGGCTCTCAGGACTGATGCTATTTTTCCCACCACCCCTCACAAGAAAGGCTGACCCACACACTCCCCACTAAGCCCCGGTTCGTGATAAGTTGAAATTTCAGCCTTATGGTGAAGAAACATGTCCCCAGACTGAAGTTTGCATCCTTTCGGGATACAAGAATACAGCCGCTGGCCCAGCAGCCCCACAGGCACAATATGTCTCAACTCCCTTGCATTTGAGTAAAAGACAAAAGCACTGTAAATGGAAATATTTGAGGACCAAAATATTTATTATAATAAATTAAAGAGTAAGCGTTTATAAAACAATCCACTTGCATATAAATATTACACAGCCATTTTAATTTCATAGTTCATTTAAAACCCTCTGGTACAGCTTCATAAATACATTTCCTTGGATATTTTTGAATTAATCTATATAAATAAAAGTACTGTATATTATTATCTTAAAATAAGTTACCATTAAATATGAAAGACAAAAATTATTTTTGAGTCTGAAATACCAGCTTTTCAGGTAGAGGTCAGAAGGGGGCAACATACGCAAGAGACATTTCTGAGTAAAAGGCTCAAACATCCTGGCTACATATCACTTGCCTGCCTTGACCAAAGCCAATTCACAGGCATCAAATCTCAGTATATAAAATACAGAAACAGTTGCCTTGTTCCTGTGGAGATGAGGAGGACAGGAGCGTGCCTTTGAAAATAACTAATGCCCTGTGTTGAAATGGAGCTGCAAACACTGTCCTGGAGTTTTCATTTTCAAAGAAGACAGCAGTTGGCATCCTGTCTGTGCCCACTTAGTTTGCTAGTTTTGGCACAAGTGAAAAATATACTGCATCTATGGGGAGAGGGTGGTCTGCAATAGTTAATCGATTTGAGTTATAGCAAGAGTTTTTTGGAGACATGTCTTCAAGCCTGAGCTGAAATTCTTTCAGTTTTTCTTCTTGTTCCCTCCCTTCTTCGGGGCATCAGTACAGGCATTTTCTAGGTAGTCAAACAGTAAATCCAGTTCTCCAATGGCTTTAGTCTTTCCATTCGCTCCCAACTAGAAAAGAGCAGAATGTAAGTTTTACAATCTTGTTATTTCTCAGAAAATTTAAATTAGGCTTGTCACAGAAACTGAATCAAGAACTTAGTCTCCTTATTCTCTCAAGTAGTTCTATTAGAGTCATTATACCATAACATATAAACTAGCTCATTCAAATCTAGTCTAGCTTATACAGTTACCTGCAACCAGACTTCTGAAGGTTTAAATTACCATAATATGTGCAGAGAGTTAACAGGACAAATGAAGGAGGGCTGGAAGTGGAAACATCACTCATCCCCTCTTTAATACCCCTGCAGGCTTCACTTCCTAAATAATCTCAGGAGTTTTCTCCATAATTAGGTCAGCCTTAATCCAACTAAATGACTGAGGTTTGGAACTGCTGTTTTTGAATGTTGGGGAGAAATGTACCTGTTTCATTTTACTCTTCATTTCTTCCAGGTTCTTTTCAATGTGCTCCCTGTGTCCTGAGAATTTCTACAAAAAAAGAAAACATCCAGACATAATATTGGCAGCTGTACGCAACAGTGTTCTTTTTTTTTTTTTTTCCTTCTTTGTCACACCTTTCTATCAACCTCGAGTTGGATATCTTTGATCTGAGGTTTCCTTTCATTTCACTGCCTTTTGCTGCTGTTTGCAATAGAGATTCAGGAACAGCAACAAAAGTCACGAGAAGGGAAAGAACCCAAATGCTACTCACACATCTGCTCAGCTCCGAGGTCAGAGATGCCAAGAACTGTGCCACCTCCTCAACGTAGGGGTACTGGTCCTTGACCTCGGTGAGGAGGACATCTTTCACTACAATCTCCACAATCCTCTTCATCATGTAGCAGCGGTTGTTTTCCTATATATGTAAGTAAGAGGTCATGTTAAATCATGGCAAGAAATCAACAAGTGCTGCAGCAGGATGCAAAGAGCCACCTCCTGGTGTAAGACTTACCTTGACATTAATATAGATCTGCTGTCCAATGAGCCTATTATCCGTGTCCTCGTCTGAGATCCTGGCCTGAGAGGACAAAAAGGAAATGTCAGGTGGGGATGGAAACTTTAACTAAGAATTAATGATAAACCCTACATTTTTCATCAATAGTAGTGCAGGTGAAATGAGGGAATGGACACCACAGACAGTCTGTTGCAAGTGGATAACTTGGACATTGTGTCTGTTTTTTCCCGTAATTGGGTGAGGTTCAAGATCAGTGTCACTGGAAAATAAATAAGCAAAAGTCTGAATTCCTGTCCCCCTCTTAAGCGTCAGATGTCGTAGTGGTTATGATGACTAAACCAGACGCCACAGGTGGCTCACCTCATGGTGGCCCACAGCGCTTCTGGGAGGTGCTGCAGCACTCAATGGCATACACTAGGGGGGACCCAACCGTGGTAAGAGCAGCCAAGAAACCTGCCCAAGCAGAGCACTGTAAGATGCCTGAGGAGCTGCCTGGCCATGCCCAGAGTCACGGGCAGGCCCAGCTTCAAATGGACTTGGGCAAATGGAGAAATTTAAGGTCATGTTTCACAGTTGTCCCAGTCTAGCAGAAGCTGCTCAAGAGAAGGAGCTGTGCTGTGCCAGGGGCTGCCTTTCCCTTGGGGAGCAGGAGGAGAAGAGGCAGCAGCCTCCCCCAGCTACACAACCAGTGGGAAACAGACCCATTTCACATGCCCAAGCTCTGCCTTACTGCAAATGCACATTTTTTTCTGGAGAAACGCATGAGAAAGAGAGCAGAATGCCGAAGGCAAGAAGCCAGGTCACTGGCAGAAGAGGAGGTCCCCAGATCCCTCCAGGAAGAACACATGGGTTACCGTACCATTTTAGCCAAGGTGTAGGTGCGATTCCTGATGTAGTGTTGCTGGAAGTTTGTCTTCCTGAGCCTGCAGGTCTGATGTGCAGTAGAAGCCAATCCTGCCCCTTTCGGAGGCAGAGGGCTGGTGAGAAGAAGAGGGAGACAGCAACAGCAGCAGAAGAAGACCCATCCTGAGAAGCTCTTGGTCAAGATCTGCAGGGAGGCCATGGCTCGCGATCCAAAGTTGTCTGTTCCAGCAGGTTGGAGCTACAGCACTCAGCACTGTTGAGAGAGAGCAGTGTGAGCATCAGGGAGAGGGGGTAAGGTAAAGTGAGAGAGGCACGAAGGCTGCGAGCCTTACCTTTGCTGTGATTCTTGATGTGCTCTGCGGGAGGTGAGGTGCACCTTATATAGGGCCACCAACATCTCTCTCAGCTTTTTTTTTGGGTCCTGGTGGTGAATTAAAAATGACATCAGCAAGTCTCTTACTTTCCAGTATCCTCTTCTGAGAACTACCTAACCACTACAAAACCCACAAATACAACTTCAAGGCCACCGTAATCTTTAGCTTCTTATAAAACAAACCAAATTTTAATGCAGGGCAAAACAGGGGCTTTTACTGGGGCAGGAATCCTGAATACCTTTTGCATAAAAATATTTGAGAAGTTTATGTGTTTGTGCCTTCTGTCCTAATTGTAACACACTAATTGGATTGGCAATTTGATGACAGATAATGCAATTTACTGAAATTTTTGTTCGTCTTCTGTGGTTAAAGACTGATGCTCCACTGGTGCTGACTGGTATACACAAATGGTCAGAGACTGTGCCAGACCCAAAGTACTGACCACCCTGCAAACCTTCCTTCCCTTTTCCACACAGTGGCCCAATGGAGTCCCCAGCCACCTCCCCATCACTGTACGATCTTCCCTGAGAGGTCAGAAACCGAGTAGGACCAACACTACATTTATCACATCCCTGATCTCCAAATTCCCACTTTCCAAAAAATTAACCATATTCCAGGCCATAACTGGGGGTAATCAGAACAGCTATGGCCAGGCACTTACTTATCCAGGTGATTTCCATGTTCCTGACCCTGTTCTGCTAACATAAAGGCAGCGCTGCACCTTCAGACTGAAATATTAGGCAGGGTGCTAAAGGGAAACTGTGCTCTCTTTAGAGAGTAATTTGCAACCCAGCTGATATGGTAATGTGTGAGGACACAGAACTGGTGCAAATGCAAACTCCTGCATGTCCAATGCCCACAGGGCACACAGGTGACAAAGCAAGAAATCTGGTCCGGGAAAAGCAAGGCTCCAGCTCTGCCTCTGAGAGTGAACAAGGACGTCCCTGGGGCTGGGCTTCACCCCTCGTGGCTGAGGGTCTTGAGGCAAAAGCCATAATCATCTTTACCTTGTGGGATGAAATATCCAGCTTTTTTGCTTATACTGAAAAGGAAGCAGTTGAAGGCTGGCTGGCACCAGCTTTATTCTTTACCTTCCCCTGATGCATCTGCAGCACGAATTCGTCTCTCCATGACTCAGCCCTGCCTCAGTTGCCCTCAGATACCTGCCACATCAGCTTTCCATGCCCCTCTCAGGGTATCCCACCCATTCCCATGCCCGGCCTCCAACAGCATCCTGACTGCAGTGGGCAGCAGAAAGCAAGTCTGGACCCAGGATGTCAATAACCTAGTTCATACCCCAAATATACCACCAGGATATTCAATAACATGTTTATAAACTCTTTTTCATAAACTTTTTTGTTTGCCAGGCTAAGAGGCCCAGTGGGGGAGCTGGTTAATGAGAAGGTGGGAGGCTGAGTTATACTTAGCCAAAAGATAGACATTAAAGACCAAACTGGGAGAAATCCAAACAAAGAGACTGTTCTGAAGAACTGGCATTCCCTGAAGTGCACTCCCCCGAATGCCTCTCCAGGTGCTAAACACAGTCTGATAACCGAAGTCTGCTTCCGACCGAGATTCCTCGCCCTTCTCCACCAGGTCATCCAGCAGAAGTCCCAAACTCAGAACAAAAGCCGTGAGCAGGCATGCAGACTCTCTGGTCCAAACCCCACATCCTCCTGCCCTTCTGGGAGATTCCAGCTCTCCATCCCTTTAGTCCCTTACACTTGTCAGACATGGATTCAGCTTGCCTGACCTCTTCCCATTGCTCCAACCCTATGGAAAGGGTTCATGCCCTGGGTAAGCAGCTGCGGTGCCACTCACATCTGTTCAAACTGCTGCAAGGAGCCCACCTGGTCCCAAGCTTCCTACAAGCACCTGACACATATTTAAACAGCATGAGGCAGAGGGATGAGGAATTAGATGCTGAATCTTTCTGTGGCCCTCTTTTATGCAGTCACTCTTCTGTCTGTCATCTCTAATATTGGAAACCATGCACAGGGACGTATGTATTTTCAGAGAAAACATTGTTAGGCTTGATAAGGCTCTCTTTCTCCCATCTATACTGTTAGCCACTTCTCTCAGTCATACTCCTTTTGGGCTGCGCTGTGATGTCTTCCTCCCAAGGCTTTAAAAAAGCTTAATTTCACTTGTTTACCTCCTTGCCTCTTGTGTTCACCTTCCAGACACTGAAATGCTGAAACGCCCATTGCAAGTTTGGTAATTCATATCTCACAGAATCACAGAATCATATGTGGTTGGAAGGTACCTCTGGAGGTCACCTAGTCCAACCCCCCTGCCAGACCAGGTCCACCTAGAGCAGGTTGCACAGGAATGTGTCCAGGCCAGTTTTGAATATCTCCAGAGTAGAGTCTCCAGACTCCACCACCTCTCTGGGCAGCCTGTTCCAGTGCTCTGCCACCCTCAAAGTAAAGAAGTTCCTCCTCATGTTTAGATGGAACTTCTTATGTTCAAGTTTGTGCCTCTTTTTATGACATTCCTAAAGCTTTTGCATTGCTTAACCTTTTGGCATTATTTAACTTTCTGGTTGTAGTTGTGAATTATAACAACCTATCTTCCATCTCTCTAGCTTGTTGTGAGTATGGTCCAACCGAAAAGCGAACATTCAAAACGTTGCTGGATGCTAATTTTAGTAGACTGCAGTTCTCCTGCTCATCAGTCCACTCTTGGCTTCTTCCCAGCTGCTTCCCAGCTGGATCTGGATGTACCACTGAGTTATGGTCTTGCCGCAGCCGTGGCTGCAGTTATTCTCTGTAACATGTCAAGAGAATTTCTTTGAAAGTGGAGGTATGCCCCCATTCCCAGGGTCTGCTACTTCAGTTATGAGATTGCATTGAACAGGAAGGTGACTAGTCACTGCTATCACCTCTTCTGACTAGCTCACCATACCCTGGGTGGGAGATACGCACCCAGCATTACGTCCTACAGAAAGATGGGGCTGAAAACCTGCGCATTCCTACCACTGGATCTTACTCCAGTCCTCAGCTGAAGTCCAGAGAGGGAGGAAGGAATCAGCGGCTTTTCTGCTGCAGTTGAGAAAGAATTTCTTGTTTGAGGAAAAATCCAATAAATCTCTGATAATTAAGGGCTTAAGCCTCCACAGAAGGTGAACCTCAGGGAAATGGCTTACCTAGACAACCCTCACCAAAAAAGACTGGTCTGAACTGTAGAGCTGGCAGAAGAGATCAGTGGAAGGAAAACTGCAGTTAATTTAAAATGCGGTGCTCTGGCTGAAACCATCTCTGTTGGGTCTTACTTTGCGGAGAAAGAATAAAGTGGAAAAAACGCATCTGAAGAACCTGTCTTAAAAGATCAGCCTTTCTCACTAATTCTTTCCTACTCTGAAATTGTCAGGTATTCTAGCAAGTGGTATGGGAACTGGTAATTTCTTTCTGACCTTCAACTGCTGACGTCTTATGATGCATGATAGTCCCAAGTTTGTATTTAAAAAGCAATGTTCTCTTGACCAAAAAAAAAAAAAAACTCACGAAAAAAAAGAAAAAAAAAGAAAAATCACAAGCAAACAAAACAAAACAGACCATGGGGGAGGGAGAGAAAGAGGGAAGGAGAAAAAGTAATTTTCTTTTTAAATTTTATTACTTTTTCTAGGTTTAATGTTATTTTTAATGTTTGAGGCTAGCAACTGTTTAAAATACAAAATTCTTACCTGCTACACTTTTATTTTAATTAAACACTACCAAAGACCTCTGAACTTCTATAAAGTACCCTCTGTATTGTTTTTTATGCATAATTAATTTTAAAAAAAATTTTGAAATTGTGCAAAAATCATTTTTCCCCCCCCGGTGCCATCCCAAGAACTAAACGTCTATCCTTTCTTGGATGACCTTACCGATAAACTTTTAAACCGTAATTAGATGGAGTTTCCCTAATTCATTAGAGAAACCATAGTGGTTGAATATTCTCGACAATGACTTCTTGACCCATATTGAAGGCAGAGGATTTTGTGAGGAGGACTGGAACTCTACATCACATCTGCCTCAAAAGCCACAGACACTTCCTTCTTGCTTTGAATGAGGCCACAGGTGAATAACCAATACTGTACTTTGATGATCATCTGTTGTGTATCATCAACAGCACACTGGCACGCAGGGATTTTCTTGATTTTTTCCATCAGCTAGAATTGTATTAGAATTGGTATTAGAATTAGAATTAGTATTAGAAAAATCCTCAGGATTGGACACGGGGCTAGAAACCCTGTCAAGAGTAGGCATGTGGAAGACCGAGCCTGTGTATCATCCTCTCAGGTCTTTTACCTGGCAATGAAATTCTCCCCCCACCTTAAATATCTGTATGAACAGACCACAGGTCACATAGTGCCTAAAACTGCCCAGGCAATCGATCTGGAAACAACCTCAACTTTCAGGTCACGCTCATCCCCTTCACTTTGTTCCAGCTCATTTGTGAGCTAGCTCATTGCGTCTTATCTCAGTTCTTCTCTGCTTTTGCCTAAACTTTCAAGATTGAAAAGATTAAAGCAGACTTAAAAAATGTTTCAGCTCATGCTCCAGCGGAGCCTTATTTTAGTTGGCTCTGTGCCCAGCAATGAAAACATCAGTAATGGAAGTTGATTCTTCTTTATAAAACCTGAAAGTAAGCTTTTCTGTAATTCAGCCATTTCTTATGGAAACATCCTAGTACACAGGTTCTTCTGGGCATAGCCATTAAGAATGGCAGAGGGAATTAATTTTCTATGGAGGAAATTATATGAACAAAGGGACTGGGAGAGGATATATAGCATTTGACCATTATAATTGTGGGATTTTTTCATGAATAAACAATGTTGTGTAAGACACTGTGAATCTTTTGGAAGGAGAAGTATTATTATTATTATTATTATTAAAATTGCTTAGCCTGGGAGTGCTGGGTGAGTTTGGAAAAAAGACTCGTGTCAGACCTGAGTACAGACACTGCTGACTCAGGCTTTTTGCAGAGGATGTGCGACTCACCTACCTCCCCTGACAGCAACACTTTTGTTACACAGTGAGTAACACATTTCCCCTGACAGTAACACTTTTGCTTATATGTCTGGTCTTTCAACAAACATCTTTATTTCTGACCTTCACTTGGTTCTGTTACATAATTTCTGGGTCTTTTAAGTGTAAGGTGCAATATAGTATAACTTCATAAAAATGGTATTTCTTGTAATAAAAAAATCTAAGTGGAAGGGCACTAATAGTTTGGTCTCAATCTTAAATTACATTCTGTGACAAAAACCCCTTGGTTTAAATAACTCTGTTCTCATGCCAGAAACATTCATGTAGGGGAGCTCCAACAGAAAGCCACCCAGAGACACACTGAGACAACGCTATACAGCTGCTGCCAACGTTACTACTGTTAGTCCAGGACCCCTGATGTGGTGACTTTTATGGCAGTACCAGGAGGATTCGATGATTAATATGAAAACAAAACAAACAAAACAGTGTCAATGGAAGTGCAATAGATGTTAGTCCAGTGGTCCTGCCTCTGCAGACAACTGCTGCTGACATCAGTGAAGCATATGTGGAAGTTTTAGTAAGATTTGCTGACAGGAGCCATCGATTAAGTCGCACAGATGGGAAAAAAGAGAATTCAGACCATCTCAGTGCATGCAGCCTCCCGCCACTGTGGGCACCACTATGAACCCTTCCACCAGACGGCTAGTTCTTTTAGTTCAGAGCATAAAATCACACATGTATTATGAGACTCTGTCGCTTTATGTAGTGACCTACATAGATCCAATTATGTCTTGCGAATAGTCAGATCAGGTGAACTGAAACTTCTGTGCTTCCTGTCAATGTGGTGTGGTTGCACAGCGGTGACTCAGTGGCATGGCAAAGTGGAATTACTGACATAGTGTACCTCACAGAAAACCACTCTAACTGGGAACACAATTTTGCAAGCTGGTTTACAATCCAAAATTCAGTGACAAAAAGTTATTCAGATTAAGAAGTAGCTCCAGCATTACGCACCTTGGCTTACTAAGTACCATCAGTTCTGCCATGCACCGAATCCACACCGTCTTGAGTAGCTAAATAGAATCATAGAATCATAGAATCACAGAATGTTTAGAGTTGGAAGGGACCTTAAAGATCATTGAGTTCCAACCCCCCAGCCCTGGGCAGGGACACCTCCCACTAGAGCAGGTTGCTCAGAGCCCCATCCAGCCTGGTCTTGAACACTTCCAGGGATGGGGCATCCACAGCTTCCCTGGGCAACCTGTTCCAGTGTCTCACCACCCTCACAGTAAAGAATTTCTTTCTGGTATCTAGTCTAAATCTTTTCTCTTCCAATTCAAAACCGTTGCCCTGTCACTGCTCTTCCTGGCAAAGAGTCCCTCTCCGGCTCTCGTGTAGGCTCCCTTCAGATATTGGTAGGCTGATATACGGTCTCCCCAGAGCCTTCTCTTCTCGAGGCTGAACAACTCTAGCTCTCTCAATAAAGCTGTTTTGAAGGGACGTGACATTACTTAAGATGAAGTACTTGTGCACAGACACTGCCCATACGCCAGCACTTCCACTGAGGCTCTGACCTCAGCATCATCTCCTGGCTCAGCCCCTGGCTGCTCAGTTATCCTGTATAACAGGGCTGCTAGAGAAGGAGGTGACAGTTCCCATGTTGTTAACAGTAGTTTTCAAGTTAGTGTCTGTCCCTAGAAGGTCAACAGCCCATGGCCCAGCCCAAAGTTACGCTATTGCCCATCTCCCGGGAGACCTTCTGAGTCAGCAAGTTTCCTGTAGCAGTGGGGCTACTGTCAAGAACATGAGATTTATGGGGCCAAAAGGAGACCAAACAAAATAGCTACAGCCTAGCAACGAGGATGCTGTTTTCCTGGGCTGTCTGTTTTTAGCCACATGTCGTGTAAGCTCAAATAGGTAAACAGCCCGGAGCCAGCTTCCCACTGGAAACACAAAGAGCAAGCTCCTCACAAGAGCACTGTTCTGGGAACTCAAGGACCCACTCTAGCTTGGGGGCACCGAGGGTCAGCAGGTTTCCCCCGTCCACACGAGAGACCTTGGGGTGAGAGCTGGGCACCCAGCTTTCCAGAACAGGGTGCATGCAGATATTGTGCATGTGCATGTGAATGCACATACTCCTGTAGGTGTGTGTCACACCAACCAAGGGACCTATGAAGGGAGAAATCCAAAAGCACGGGCTTTCTGGGTCCTGTCAGCTACTCCTATTCTAACTAAAATCTTTAAGTAGGTACTTTGGAGACACCCCAGCACATAACAGTACTAAACAAAGTCACCTTGAGCAAAAAAAACATTTTTAGTATATATAAACTCACACATGTACGTATACATATACACACATACACAGAGACACATACACAGAGACACATACAGTATGTGTGTATATCAGATAAACACAGTTAAAAGGAAAAGCTTTAAGGCCCACTTGAAACCTACACAGGTCACTGCTTTAGTTACTTCAGGAGAGATAAACTGGCATAAGTGTAAAACAGTCCCATTTACAAAGCTGACATGTGCTTTACCACGAGACTTTATCAAGACCTCTGAAGAAAGCAGGGAGTGGGAAGCTTTAGTTGTCCTTCTCCCCTCCACTGAAGAACTGTCTGCACCAAGGAGGATTTGCTGTCATGACTGAACCACCAAACTCTCCCTGCAAAGAGCAAGCTCATACCAGCAAGTGAGCGCTTTTGCTCTTACACTTTTAATCTTGCTCCATGAAAGAAAGAAATAATCCAACAAAAGGTGTGTAAACACTATCAGACCATGCTTGCCTTTCCAAAGGACTGTCAGTCTCCAGGTGAATCTTCTGCAGTTCTCAGTCCTCCACCCTAAGATGCCGCCAAGTGACAGCCTTCAGAGTTTCTCAGGAGTCTTCTCACATGTGGCACATTCTGCACGCTGAGTTCAGATCTGCTAGGCAAGGCTCAGTCATTCCATGAGCTTCTCCAGAATACAGCCTGAGAAACAGAAACCTCACAAGGTCAGCTCACATCTGACACAGGTGAATCATAGTAAATATCAGAGTATTTAGGAAGCTCATTCACATTTTTAACATGGAACTCAGATGTTCTTCTTCAGCACAATATTAAGCTCAGATCAAAAAGCAAAACAAAACTTGGATTTCTATGAAACTGGAGTTTTCTGCTTAGCTACTATCCACTGACCTCTCTCCAGCTTTTGCTTTTGGTGTGGTAACTGCTATGTCATTCACACTTTCCCACCAGGTTTCGGTGCAGAGCAAAGCCAAAGAACTGACTGCACTCCAAAGAGTTAATCGCAGCTCCGCGGCTCCTGTCTGCAAAGGTTTGAATAACTGCTGGAATCAGGACATTAATTTAGGTCACTTCAAATGAAAATTACTGTTGGGTTTGTTTTCTTAATCACACATTTGTGTGCATCAGGGTAATGGAACAATTTTGCTTCAGGCTATGCTAAAAATTGGTCAGTGAGGGCACAGCAAAACTTCCATTTGCATCAGAGGGTGAAGGGGCTCTTTGCTGACAAATTTTACCAGACGGTAAGAATGGTTCCAATACCAGAACATTAGGTGACAGCTCAGCCTTGCAGGAATAGGCAGAGGTAATGAAGCAACATGGCATTATGCAAATAAGCACACACTAAATTGCTCAAAGAAGCTGTGCTTCCTGCCCCATCTTCGAGTACTACAATCTTTTCTCATCGAGTATTACAGACAATATCGGGAAATCCCTTTTTCCCCCACTGCTATCTGCCAAAAAATAAAAAGCGATGACACCAAGAGTCAGATCAGAAAAACCTCTTAGTACCTGGACTCAAAGAATTTATAAGTGAAGGAGAAAGCTGGTGGCTGGTAAGTAATTTTGCGTCCTTTCACCTTTCTGCAACATACAGTGGGTTCCAGGCTGTGGCCCTTAGGGATCTGGGGCTACCTGTAAGCCATGTGAAGGCAAACCTGTTTTCCAGAGGCTGTTACTCACCTACATATGGATCCATACGAGCAACACAGAAGACATACGGATCTATTGATCAAAAAAGGCTGAAAAAACCCTCTACAACATACCCATAGTGGTTTAAGTATCACTGGAAGAGCACTGGATGTCCTCGGGACTTAATCCAGACTTTATGTCCCAAAAAACACGCCTTGTTGCATACACCTTCATTAAAAGCAATCTAGCTCTGATGGCTAAAGAAACTTGACTGCTTACTTTTGTAAGGTTAACCACATTTATATACTTCACGTGATGTCTCAGAACTCCTCAGTAGGCATTAAAATTCAAAAGTAACAACAAAATATTATTGCAAAACTAAGAGATTTCAGCAGGATCTTTTTAATTGGATGGGATTATTCACAATCCCAGATGTTCTCCCAAACTGCCCTGCAGAGCAGGAAAGCCCCAACCAATTCTTCTCAAACTGTTTAATCTAGGGTTTCAGTATTTTCAGCATTTTAAGTGGCGAAGCTTGATGCATCATGAAAGGCACTGGAAATTGAGACTGAGAAGAAATGAAAGCCCAGAGCCATAAAAGGACACAAGAGCCTAAATACTACCTTGCTGCTATTGCAAGCATTTAGCTAAATCCTCAAAACTCTCCTCATACCCAGGGGCATCCAAACCTCCTTGGAGGAACCACCTCAGTGCTGAGAGGTACTTCACCCCTCCTGCTTAAGTGATTCCACCCCAGGTGATTTGGCCAGAGAGAGCAGGAGGATGCTCGAGTGAGGGCAGTTCTGGGAATAGGGAGATGTTTGTTCCATCTCCAAGGCCACCAACCATTTTTATCCCCCAAAAAAGATTTAGTAGAAGACGCTGAGAGCTCACTTCTCATTTCCACAGAGAGGCAACAGACATTATCTGGACAGGAAGTTTTTGAGAAGTGACAGACTGGAATCAAGTCTGCTTTTTGTGGGCTTGCTGGGGGAACACTTTATTGGCTGGAATAACAGGCAAAGGAAGGCCTTTTCCCAGCTGGCAGCAGTCGGTGAGGAAGAGCGAGCTTATTTACTTGTGCAGGTTGAGAGCTGTGAACCCTCAGCAGTGAGATTCACCCAACTTGAGAACAGCAGCTGGAGACATTCAGTTCAACACTTATTGACTGGGTCCATTATCCATGTGCTGTTTTTGTGAATCTTGACCTTAAGTCAACAAGCTCCCAAAGCTGTTTATTCCTTAGATGTATCTCCTATTAGCAACTGCCTTTCTCCTTGTTTATCTACTTGGTCTCTCCCCACTTGAAGGCTTCTAAGATTTCCTTGACAGAAAACAATAGATATTTACTGTACAACACGCACTTGTAATTATTAATAAAGGGTGCACTTTTGAACCTTTTTTCATGTTCAGCTTGCTGGAGAACACAACAGGATACATGTCTGAAGGTTGGTCTGAAACCTACAGTTAAAAAAAAAAACAAACACAAAAAGCCTCTTGAACTAGATAAACAACACTAGCAGAAAGCAGGCATAAAGAATTTCACATCTGCCTTGAAGACTAAAGAAGAGCACCCTGCAGAAACTTTACACTAGCATTACTCAAAAATGGCACGTTGTCTACATTTCCATTAAATACTTCTGTCCAAAAGTAAATTCAATTAGAACATTTCAGGCAAAAGCTAAAATTTCTTCAGATGGGGAATAATTTCATGATAATGTGTGGGACACCAGGGGTTTCTACTCTCACCTCCAAATTGGGTTTGTACCCCCATGAAACAAAAACGTCTCCCTCCTTTACCACATCTATTTTCTCCCTGGCAGAAATCAATACACACATACCAGACAGCACACATCTAACAAACTCAGATGTTACCAGACTCATGGTGCAATACTGTAAGCAAAATTGGCAGATATATGACTGTTATAATGTCTATGACTTGCAGGCCTCAAAATCAGGCCTGCACAAAAACTCTGTCAGAGCTGTTGGATAGCCAGGAATCCCATGAAAACAAAACAAAACAAAAAATCTAGAAAAACAAAAATAAAAAAGAGGACACAGCTCATAAAACTCATATTACATGTATTACTGCAGAAAAGTAATGGATGATGAGAGAGCTCTTGGCCTTGAGAACCATTGTTGAGAACATGTTGAACCATATGAAGAATGTGGAGAGAAGACACCCAAATTAATCCCCCGCAATACATTGCGGCAACATTCCCTCCTAAACTAAAAATATTTCAAATTTTAGGCAGTTTTCCACTATAAAACTATAATTTTAGAGGAAAACCAGCAATTTTCATACAGGTTGTTGCACACAAATGCAACTTCCCTTTCGGTAGAAACCTTCTGAACAATTATAACATGTACTAAGTGCATGCCACAAAATAATACCTGAAGGCCTTGAGATAAGACAAAATAGTTGATTTATTTCAAACACCATCAGTGGTAGGAAGCTACCACGATGCACTATTTCTGGAAAAAGTGGACTCTGTTTTCTAACATGGTCAATGCTGGGTAGCACTCACTCTTTAAATCAACACACCATTCATTGGGGACCAGCCCTTTGGCAATTGCAGCCTTCTCACCTGTGTAGCACCCATCTGCTCTGGACCACAACTCCAAGTATCTGTAGCCAGCCACAATTCCTCATATCTACATATCTAGCTCTAGTAACTTATTCTTTCTGAAGATCAGTTCTGAGGTAACATCCTCCAAATGTCCACAGATGTTCCAGCTGAAGAGGTGAAACAGAGAACTAAACAGACAAGTGCCAACCTAACAGGCTCTACCAATTTATCTGGCATAACTTGAATAGAAACAAAACAAACAACCTTTTTTATTTTCAGTAATATGTGTACATAATTGTGTACAAAATTGAAATGTAAGCAAATGTGTACAAAATTCAAATTGTTCTTGTATAAAATTTCCAAGTGAAGTAATATTAAAACTTGAAGCCACACAAGAAGAAATAAACTGCCTGCTACCCACCAATTTCCTCTACTTTGTGTCAACTTGTCTGCATCGCTTCAAAAGATAAAACAAGCTGACAGCATAAATCACAAACATTTTTCACTGTGACAATCGTAACAGTACGCCAGTCTCCTAGAAACAGGCAACCAGGAGGAGAGGTAATTAAAACGTCAAAGTCAAGAAAAAACATTCTTCTGAGTTTACTTTAAGACATCAACTAGTCCTAAACACCTGAGTTTAAGCGGGGCTGGGGAAGGCCACTGTGTACGATGGCTGAGGTTGCTTTTTCTAGAGAATTTGAAATTAATGCTAAACGTGGGTTTTGCCCACAAAAAGACAAATGTTCACATCAGTACATTTGATAAACTGCAGTACTGTACACATTGAACTCTAATAGTCATCCTGGCCAAAAAACTGTGGAAAATGAACAAACCCTAATGCTTAGCGGCCTTTTCTCAGACTCCTGCATGTTTCACATTAGCGTCATTAAGAAACAGTTAAAAAATTTTTGGTAACAGGTTAAAAGTACTAAGTAGTAAAAGTAACTTTTTGTTACAGCACTGTGTTGTACTGGCAATTCATACAGTAACATAAATGAATATACCACAGTTGCCTTTAAGATCACTGGTTAAAATCAAGCAACTGAAGTGTTTGGTGAATGATGGTGATGCCCCTGAACACTGTCTGAGGTCACACTGCACGACTGCAGCAGAATACCTTGAAAAGTAACACGCAGGTTGCACTAAAAAAAACCCAAAATTATCTCAGTTTCAAGATGTGCCATTGTAAAAAAAAAATATATATAAATCCCACGTGGCTGTTGTGACAGTGAATTAAGATGTAACTCTCTGATGTAAAGGACTTACATTTTCAATGATGGTTTAAATATTGAAATTTTACATTGGGATGGCAAGTCCTAAAAGTTGGGCCATATTAGTGGTAAGTGAATGGATGCTGCATGATATCTACAATCACAATTTTTGAAAATATACACTTCAAACTATTAAAAAAATAATAATTTTACAAAACAGTTTCTGTACAAAAGGTGGAAGAGCTTATTTCTTGCTCCAGAAATCCTTCCTCTTCTGAGCTCGTTCCAGTATCTGAGATGCAAGGGAGCTAGATGCTGCTGAGCGAGCAGAAATTTGAGACAACCTGTCATCTGTGGTGAAAGAAACAAAGGAAAAGGTAAATAGGAAGATTAAATACACTTATTAAGACACAGTTGACATTCATGGCAGACTTTGAAAGTGCAAATATTTTTATGCCCTGTTGCACAATGGATGCTAAAATAGTGCTGCAATACACTTTAATTCTATTACTTGGGAGCTGAGATGCTGGAGAAGAACCTCACTAGAAAGCTACCAGGATGCTGGGTAAGTTTAGAAGAGCTACATGCCCAGCTCCTGTCAGACTTCATCTTCTCTATGAAAAATGACTTAATTACACCCATTCTCTTGCAAATGGATTAAAAAGAACTTGATCACTACTTTCCAGCCCCATCTACCAACAAAAAAAAAACCCAACAAAAATTTCCACAACTCAATCCTAACAGGTCCTGTACTTTGTCAGTGCTTCAACTAACTTTTCAGCAGCATTTCTAAGTTCTTGAAATACAGTGATCCAAACAGCCCATAACAGGCTCACACACTGCGCATAACAACTGTATTCCCATGTATGAGAAAACTGCACTTCTGCAAACAGACATGACATCGGAGTAACTCCCAGGCTTGTATGTACATGAAAAAATAGGGGCATATGAACTATCTGTGAGCTGGCACATTGCACCTGCTTCTGCAAGCTCACACATCATCACTCAGCTCATAGGAAAAAAAAGAGAAAAAGAAACAGCAGCTACAGCATTTAATCTGTGTGCAGCAAGCTTGTGGGAAGCTGCAGAGTACTACAGGATTTTGCATGGTTTATGTAGATATACAGATGCTTGGCTGAGCCAGCTGCACAACCCACATATTTTCCAGCCAACTGCAATGAGTAAAACAGAGAATCGGCCTGAACTTTGGTTAAAACCAAGGAGCAAACAAGCACAAGGGGTACAGAAAAAGGTTTTTGGTTGCTCTGGGGTATATCTATAAATAAATTGCAATCAGATATAAGTTTGCTCTGCCCATACTTTAATCTGAACCAAACACAGGTGACTGCAACTAGCACAGAGGGACCTGACGCTCAACCTGAAACACCCTGGTAAGAAACAATGTACAGCAACTCAAGCTAATGAGGCTACAGTGCCTTTGGTCGACTCATATTACTGAGAGAGTTTACTTGTGTCTGCCCACAACAGGGCCAAGAAGAGGCACCGGTGGGCTGTGCACTGGCTGCTCCCCCAGATTAACTTCACAGTAAACAGGAAAAAATGTCAAAACAGCAATCAGAGTAACAGGATACCATACAGACCCCTAATACACTAAGCAGAAGAACAGGTGTGAAAATTGAAGTCAGAAGAATCATTGTATGCTGCATAACTGGTGCTGAAGTCTCACAATCAAAATCTTTATCTTAAGATTTTTGGTACTTTTTAAGCTGCATCCCAAATTACTGCAGCTACAACCTGGACTGTGATAATTTTGCAGTTCGCTTCTGTTGCTATCAACACAAAGGCTGATGAGGAGCAACACAAATGTATGAGGAGCAAACAATTTTAGGTAGGGAACTGAGCAAGCTGTATTAAACCACTGTGGTTTAATATGGTTATTTAATTTTCAGCCACATTTAATGACTTATTCATACTAGAATATACCTTCATATTCATACTTCAGATAACTAGGATGAACATTTTCAAATTATTTTGATGAAACAATGAAGTAATTATTCATACAAACACATAAGCCGGTATTATTTATTGCATTCAGAGACTTCCCATGTTAGTGTAAAGGTTAAAATTAATCTAGGTAATATACACATGATATACAACAATACTTTGGGACAGGAAATACCTTCATCATTATAGTTTCTTTCCTGAGGGGGTAACTGGAAAGATCTCATTTTTGGATTGCCAATGTTCCCTAGGACAAAAAAATCAAAGGCACATTTTTGAATCATTTAAAATATTATCCTTTGTCTATTTTGATTTTAGAACATTTTAAAATGTTACAACGTTATTTCCAAAACATGAATCTTATAAATAGCAAACACCAAAAACTCCAGGAGACTCCTTTACTCAAAACTGAGGTAAAATAAACTTACTCAACTGTATCCATCTCAAGGCACCTATCTTTGGTAGATGATAAAAGTTACTTAGTGAACTGCACTCGAGGTGCAAAGTTAGAACACGGCACAGATTCTAACCTCTTTCCAAGGATATTCTCTGGATTTCACCATCCCACTTTACGTGAAAACTACTTGTTCCATTCTAGAATGGATATATTACTTTAGTTTAGCTAATCTTTATAACAAAAGGACCAAGAATTGTGGGACCTTAAGCAGCTATAGAAAGTCTTTCTGGAATGGAGACTTAAGCACATGAACTTTATTTTGATTAAGAGTTGAAGGACTCCTTATCAAATTTATGCTCCCAGTACCCTTAAACATTGTTTAAAAAGCTTTGAAATGCTCCAGCACAAATTCCTCCTCAGCCAAGAGATAGCTTTTCTCTATATTCAATAAATCTTTTATAGATGGCTTTTTTGTTTCCATATCCTGCAGAAATAGTTAAGGAGTTTATCCCTCAGAAAACCACAACTCCTGCAAAACAATACCACCCTATAAAGGTCTCCAGTTACACAGCACTGTTGGTAACTCTGGCTGGAAAAGTGTCAAAGCATCAGGTTGTAGCCTAAAGATTAAAAATTACAACTGTTCATGCTAAACCAAATTATTCTCATAATGAATAAGTACTTAATGAATTTAGTAAGGCAAAATTAGACAACAGACCACTAGAATACAATGATATTAGTGGAATCTGAAAATAAAGTGGAGAGTTGTGCATATTTCGTCAGCAAGACTAAACAGACAGTAGAAAAGCTTTTGCTTAGAAAGAACACATTCTTTGTAGAGTCTGTAAGGCAGCAAACATAGCACTGGCTTGGTCTGAACGCTACACGGTAGACATTTCCATCCTGTAGTACTCCAAGACAGCCAGTTAATACACAAAACCCACCATTATGCTGGAATTCTGGATCTTTGAGAGTCCCTTGAATACGACGAGAGGGACTCCAGCAAGGCATAGAGCAGCTTTTGGCCGACTTCAGCACAGGAGGTGTAGAGGAGCGCTCTTGATGGGCTGAAGCAAGAGGAACTTGCTCATCAGAAACACTGCTAGGAGGCCACTGATCCTGCCTAAGTGGCAGAGGATCCAAAGTTCCCAGCCCAGCAGGTGGAGAGGTAAGGTGTGAAACAGCTTCCACTTCCACAGCAGGCTAAAACACAAAAATAAAATAAAAAAGAAAAAAAAAAAAACAACACCCACACAAAACCCCAACATCTCATATACAGCTTTCCAGCACAGATCCTCACATATGCAGCAAATGTTGGCTTTACACTGTTACACCTCTCATGAGGGTACTGGAAGAGTAAGTATTTCAAACTTGTGAGACAACTTAAAGAAAATCTATTCCTAAGAACAAGTGTTCAACATGGTCTGAAAGTAATCTAGCCAGGTCAAATGAAAAGCTTATTTTCTTCACAGCAAAAAAACTCTTAGATTTTAAATTTTAGATTTTAGATCTTAGATTTTAAACCAACACAACCAACTTCTCATGCAATTGTGTCTGTTTCAATTACAGAACTTACTCCAGAGGATGCATGCAGTGAAATGCTAGCGGTCTCTGTAAAACACAGACTGAGCACAACTTGACAAAAAACCCAAAATTTCGAGAGAAAGACAGTTAAACAACTCCTAGATGTTTCTATTTTTCTTTCAGTAACTGTGCAAGCTGGAAAATGAAAGAAGCACAAACATAAAGGGAAAGGAAAATGAAACTATTGTGGTATGTTCACCTATCTTGTACATAGGCAACCAACCTCTCCTTTTTAAAACTTCTTTCAAGTCAAGCAATCTGGAGCTGTGCCCTGTGTCAGATCCTGTGCATTTAGCAGAAAAAGCCAAAATGAAGCTCCAGTAGTGTCAACTCCATTGCTGGATACCCCAAAACAGTGATTTATTCAGACATTGGCCTTTTTTAGTCACAGATGCTGAAAATTTTAGAATAGTAAATGACAACTCAAGAAACAGAATTATTGAATAAATTATTCACAGTTACTTAAAAGCACATCCCTAAATTGCATGATGGTAAGTCTCTTTTCTGGCTCACCTGTAAGGACCTTCTTTTTGAAGCTTCTCTTGCACCTTGCTTAGCTGAAGAAGGGTCTGTTCCTAAACGTCGTGTTCTCTGCTGTGAAGATGAAGACTTGAATTTAGGAGGAGACACTAGAACCGCACCTCCTATTGTAGTGGAGAAGATGAAAAATGCTTTATTACCTTAAATAACCTAATAAATTAATTCATACATGCTTTTTTTTTTTTCTTTAGTTCCTGAAATACTGCTTTGCATTTAAAAGTTTTTACCAACAGCTGGGGTAGTGAGATCATGATGAGTCCTCTGAGCTCCACCAAGCGCTCTCAGCTTTGGAGTGGGAAGCCTGCCGCCTGTCCTTGAGGATACGGAAGAAGAATCTGACACAGCTGCAGGAGAATTCAATAGTAAGGCATTCTCACTGCAAAAAATGAGAAATGATTAAAGGATTAGCTAAGGACTCAGGAGTCTTGCACTCCAGCTTTTTGTTTCTAATACATTCCCACAATGAAGCCTAAGGCAAGACAGTCAGGGCGATAAAACACCAATAGCCTGTAGCTAAAACATCTGCTTGCAATGGGGAGTCCTGGATTCCAGCCCCTGAGCCTCAGTTTCTGTATTTTATTTTAGTTTTTATGTAACTGGATAAAACACAAATAAATAAACAGTCTCAAGCTGCACATTCAGTCTCCCTCTGTCCCAATAAACCTTGAATGTATTTCTGCACAGTAGCAGAGACTAACAGGAGGGATGGAAGGAGTACTCATCCAGAAAAACTTTGAGCCTGGTTGCCACCTTAGAGGTGGGAATGTGGGTTTGACTCTTTTCAGTCAATGTGGTGGAACTGAAACCAAGTATCCCACATTTATGTAACCACTATAGCCCCCAGGTTGTTAAATAAATCAGCGCTAGCACTTCTGTCTTCTTCCTCCAGATGCATTTCAAACGGAGGTGGTGGCATACCCACACTCTGCAAGGAGCCTGATCCTATCAGTGCATGCTAGACACGCTCTGAGGACATGTAGGCAAAGAAAACCCCACTTCTGGCTCTCAAGCAGGCTTAGACAATGTGCAAGTGTTAAGCTGCTCTGCGTGGCCAAGTCCAGATCTCAGCACATGCACCGCCACATGGACAGAAAATCTTCCATGTCAGTCAGAGACACATCTATGAACTAGATAATCTCCAGAATTAGATAGAAACTTAAGAAGATTTTCAGGATGATGGTTTTGAAAGCCTGCATTTAATTTCTGTTTGAATCTAGCACCTCAATCTTTCCTTGCCTGGGTTTTGCATACTGGCTATTATCCCCAAAGGCGACAATTGCAATTCCTTAGATTCACATTGCAACACCAAAGATAAAATCCAATGAGGAATACAAAATGTTTGGATGGTATGGTAAAAAGAGCCAGTTATTCAGATTTAAGCATCTATCAAACTAAAATACTGTTCTACCAAAAAATGTATGCAAAACTTGCACAGTAAAAAGCCAGAGACTTCTGTAACTAGGTATAACTGGATCTTTCAACTGTCAAATACAGTTCTATGCCCTGTACTATGTATATACTGAATTGATCTCATTATTTCTGAACACCTCTCCCCTTTTTCCCTGCCTGTGCTCAGTAACGTAATCACTACTGATTACTGGATGCTAGTTATTTTTTTCTCCCAAGTCCTTTATCTTTGCCTGTGAATTTGTTTTAAGAAAAACAGATGCTTAAGCACAAGATTAAGATGTATTCTATCATTTCAGTCCTATGAATCCTACACTGTGAATTTGAAGCAAATTGTGAGCTTTAATTTTCACTACACTTGGCTACTGTGCAATGAACAGTCTGTTCCAAGAGGCCCATACTGCAAATTTTAAAGTTTTGGAAAAAAACCCATTATGATTGTTCATGCTTCTACACCTTCTGTTTTGCAAGTTAGAAATCCAGTACTCTTTATGACAGATCAATTTCCACCAACCAATTCAATGTCTTGAACTTTCTCATTTCTTATCATACTGTTAAAAACAAAAGTAGCATCACACCAACTTAATACGCTTTTAAGTTGACATACAAATTTTGGAGATGTTAGAGGAAAAAATTATATATATACACCACAAAACTGTTCAGTTTTACCCTTCAATTTTCTTATCTTCGTTGGCATCCTTATTGTTTTCTTCTAACTGCTGAGCCACAGCTGGGTCCTGTTCATCTTGCTTTTCTTCCTCTTCTGTTGCTTGCCGATTCTCCTTTTCTCCAGTACCTTCTTGTTCACCCCAAACTAGACGCCGTTTGACTGGAACAGTTAAAGCATCTGACATGTCTTTCTTCTCAGTGCTGTCCTGGTGTGGTTGTTCTATGGAGTCAGGTTGTTGCACCATTTTGGGGCTTGGTGCAGTCTCTTTTTCAGAAACTCTAGGTAACACAGAAAGCAGGGTTTCACACCATTGATTTGCACAATACGCACATATCTATGTAGAACACATTCACCCAGTTCAGCCCTTTGACAAAAGTACAGCTCACATATTAACAAGTGGTACAGCTGACATGATGAATGGTTAAATTTCCACTGAAGTCTTAACTGATGTTTAAGCACAATCCATTTTCTAACTAGATTCTATGAAAACTCTTTCTGGACTACTGTTTCCAAAAATGTAATGTAAAATCAGGGCTCTGTTTCCAATTTAAACAACAAGTTAGATTATCAGAAGTGCTAAAAAAATAACTAGTTCCGTGCATAGGGAACTGATGGCACAATTTTGAAAGCCAAGCAGTTCAGAAGACTGCTCTTTAGGCACAACTTCTGAAAGTCTTAAACTCTCAACTGCTCACACAAAACAGTGCAAAATAGCCCAGTGCACAAAAACATGTAAGAGGTCCTGCATTTTACAGGCAAAAAACTAAACCAGTAAACCAAAAAATATACACCACGCTTAATACCACACACTATAGCGTAATAAATACTCTTTTATGTGTCATTCTCCAGCCCTTATTAGAGCTTCATTCATGCAAATGGGTAGAGCACAAGTAGTGCACATACAGCAGCCTAAGTGGACTGCAAACAGAGGAATCCAAGGCAGTTTTTAAATATCAGATCTCAGAGATGTCACAAATGGCTTTTTTTTTTTCCTCCTTGCTTCAGCAATAGCTGTCTGTACATTTTACTAGACTACTCGTTCTCAGTTTTCCTAGCAATGGATTTAATATCTACCAATTCTGATGGCCTTCAAAGAAAGGAGAAAATGGATGTACACCATCCCAATTCCGAAGTCTTCATTTCAGAACCAAACAGTGTCTAAGACTAATTAATCCTGACAAGAACACTGATAGCATCTGAGTAGGCAAAACATATTTCATATTATTCCAGGAGAGTAATACTTCAGTATGACTCAGTTTGAAATTCCTCCAGACTTGATGAGACTACGATTACCACACTAAATAAGCATCTGTGGAGGATTGTAAAGGCATAACTTTCTCTTTTTTTCAGAAGACTGGACTGTTCATCATTTTCAATTTTACCACACAGATCAACTGATGTACTTGTGAAAAGGTAAATGCCCTCAACTGTTTTAAAGAATTTACATATCACAGAATCTAAGAACAGTTCAGGTTGGAAAGGTCCTCAAAAGACCATCTGGTCCAACCTTTTGTGAGGAAAGGGAGCCTAGATGAGACTATTGAGCACCCTGTCCAATCGCATCTTGAACACAGTCAAACATCCAAGATCTCCCAGCTGTGCTAACATGCATTTGCATTTTGCTATGTTTCAAAGCTGCTGAATAACAGGCAAGAATGATGACCTTACCCCGCAAGATCTAGTGCTCTGATGTTGTTGCTGATGCCTTCTTCTGAACTGGAATTTGAGGACACATCCCAAAGACTGTTATTATCGGACAGGATCTGATTGAGATGGTAGCGGGAGAAGTGTGTTCCCTCTACTTGTTGCCTGTAAGCCTTTGCTCTTTCTCGAAGTTCTCTCACCTGCACATCAAGGTTTCAAAAACTGTCTGTTTAAAATTCATTAATAAGCTATATTATTACAACATATTTGCATTAGCTAATGGCAGCTAAAGGAGAAAAGCAAGTTACTCATAATACAAGGCCGCCCACAGCACAAACTTTGCATGCCGCAGTGAATGCAAGAAAAGGGAAGCAAAAACAACAGAAGTGTATACTTAGTAAGCATGTTTCAGCCATGAAGCCAAAGCAAAATTGCCAATTACTCATTCAATGAGAACAAAAAGTTATGCAGCAGCTACGATTAAGCTTAGTGCTGGATTCTAGTTTTTCCATCAGCGCTGAGACACAGTGCTCCAAATATTGAAACAGGAACTTAGATGCAACCAACCTCCATATACCACATGGAATTTAGGGTGTTTTGAGATGCCTAAGGAGAGGAATGCAGAATTACTTTAAAGTTTCTTATTTTTCTCTCAACACTGTATTGTTATTACCACCCTTGTAACTGTATGTCAGTCTAAGTAAGAAATCAAATACTAAATACCTGTCAACGTAGCTCTATGCTGCCTCCCTGAGATTCAGTTAAAAGCTGTAAAACAAATACATCGGCACTGGTACTTCACCAGTTTTTGTCAAGCTGAAGGAAATTAATTTAGATTTCTAAGACTTAAAACCCAAAAATATATTCACCACATGCTAATTTATGATTATTTCAATTCAACAGATCTACATGCATGTGTAATACTGCATTTGTATGCTGTGAACACCGCAACTGTCTCTAGCCTCATTAATCCTATGTCAGTGAGGAGCTGATGATTACATGAGGACTCTTGGAGCTACTGTATGTAAGACATAATATCAAAATCACTCCTTATAGGCTATCAGTAACTGTACGAATAAGATGTCAGGTTTAATCTTAAAAAAATAAAAGCGATAAGCCCTCTCTTTAGACATCATACTGCTGATTTTACACTATCATTTTAATGGTTAAAACTATTTCAACACTCACACTGTCTTGTGTCCTTCACCCAAGCACAATAAAAGTGCAGGAAGAAAAAGCAACAACAACACTTTTGTGTTCATATGATTAAAAATAACTTTGTGATATTGTTGTGTGAATTCTGGCTCACTAAAAAATGCTTCACAGGAAATAAGTATTTTGTCAAAGAGCAGGAAAGTAATACTGACACTTCCTCTAGCACATTTTCATAGCTTTTCTTATTTATTCTTCTCTCATGATAGACTCCTCATCATTCTTCCTGCAAGGAACAAGGTTAAGTGGGCTCAATTCTGCTAAACCCCCTAAAATAAACTGGATGGAAATCCACTTAGCCCACACCAGCTAACATCCCACAATCTGACCCACTAAACTTCCAAAGAACAGCCCATTAAAAAAATACACTTTTTAAGTATTTTATCTCCTCATTTTAAGAGGAGAGTTTGAAGTCTGAGGTGCAAGTGATCTACTGGATTATTCACTTTAAGAGGAAGAAGGAAAAATTAATTATGATAGCCACAACAGAAGGAATATAAATCCAGAGCAAAAGGACATGGCAGGTAGAGGAAGAATATTATGTCTCCGATGAATTGTGAAGAAGTACAAAGGACAACCATCTCCTTCAGTGACTCAGCGGGCAGCATTATCTCAGCAGGGCACAGGCCCCAGGGAGTCCTACTGTGATTATGAACTGCCCGCATTAATTTTTCAAAGCATAATTCAAAGAGATTTTTTCATTTGAATCAATTTTTTCATTGCTGAAAAGCAACCCTTAATAATACATTGTAGAGTAACAGTCTAGGAGTAATCACTATGGCTAAGGTCATATCAGGATTCTATTACAGTCTTTGCCTGCTTGGGCTCAGAACTTTAGAAAGCCTGCTTTGGACCCAAACTTATCCATGCACGGTCCCAGCTAAGGGGGAAACCAGACCAGATCAGTCAGAGCTTATCATCTAATCACTTACGCTAAGCAAGAGATGTTCCGTAGGCACCTGTGGCAGGTGTGAGTTTCAACAAACAACCAGAGGCAGAGGTTAGATACAGCTTTGCAAAACATTTATCTTCATGTGAGTGAAAAATACCGGCAACAGCTATGGAATCATTCAGAAACCAAAAGGGCTGTGGGGCCACCTACACTGTGAATGGCCGAAGTACTTGTGTTGCTTTATTATAAAACCAACGCGCTTGAAGCTTTTTGCAAGTTATACACACTTACACTAATCTGCTGTGAACATATTTCTCAAATGGCTAGATTCTTTCTTATGTCTCAATCGTGAACAAAATATTTTATTCAATCCTACAATTTTGGCCATGCTGGATCCCATTCTGTAGTTCTTATAACAAAAATAATGATGGATACTAACAAAAAAAAAAAAAGCCTGACCAAGAATCAGGTCTATCAGGATTTTTATTCTTAAAACAGAGGTTTTAAGAATTAACTTTGGTTTTCTTCCAACCTGTCTTGAAGACTGGAAAATTCCAAGCTTTAACCTTGCTCTTTGCTCTCACCACAACCACAAAAAACTTCTTTTTAAGAATTATAACCCTCAATGATACCTATGGAAATATTAACAGAACAATTGCAAATTAAAAAAACTCCATATAGGAAAAAATCCCACACAGTAACACATTTACACAAGGTACATCCTATTCTTTGTCTACTAGCAAAACTAGTTTGATATGCTGTACTGGTTTTGGCCAGCATAGAGTTGAATTTCTTTATAGGTGGCTCCTGTGGTGCTGTGTTTTGAATTTGTGCTGAAAACAGAGTTGATAACAATGGGATGTTTTAGCTATTGCTGAACGGTGCTTACACAGCATCAAGAACTTTTCTGTCTCTCACACTGCCCCACCAGTGAGTAGGCTGGGAGTGCACATGAAGCTGGGAGGGGATACAGCCGGGACAGCTGATCCCAACTGGCCAACGCAATATTCCATACCATATGACATCATGTCAGCAATAAAAGCTGAAGGAAGAAGGAGGAAGGCAGGGACATTTGGAGATACGGCATTTGTCTTCCCAAGTAACTGTTACACGTGAGAGAGCCCTGCTTTCCTGGAGATGGCTGAACACCTGCCTGCCAGTGGGAAGCAGTGAATGGATTCCTTGTTTTGCTTTGCTTGCGCAGACAGCTTTTGCTTTACCTATTAAATTGCCCTTATCTCAACTCACGCATTTTCTGACTTTTAGCCTTCCAATTCTCTCCTCCATCTCACTGAAGGGGAATGAACGAGTGGCTGCCTATTGGGGTTAAACCACAATATATGCTCACAGGCACAGGGTTTAAAGTCTAACAGAGAGAGGAGAAATTCAGGTAATTCCAACCATAGAAGTCTCTTCCATATGAACTCATACTAGGATCTAATGTAGTTATGCATACATAAAAATGTGTATTCAATCAAAAACGTATATGCAATCTAAGCACATTTGTCATCAATAAAACATCTGTTATTATAGTCTTGAAATTAACTTGGCTCCTTCAGCTACCCAGTACAACTCCTTCATTTAGAAGGCCCTAAAAATCTTAATCATTATTTCTTGAATTCTTCACGCCTACTCTCAAGCGACTTCTTTCTAGTTTCTTCTGCAATTCCCTTGTTCAGCAAGCAAATCTTCATGGAAAAGTCATCCAAAACATGTATCTACAGTGTGGGAATTTCTTGGGTTTCTCATGCACTCAAATTAAATGCCGCATATATTTACTCCTTACATCTCTCAAACCCGACCCAAGAAGGATGCTGCCTGGTAAAGCAGAACACCCATCCTCCACTTGCAGTCTCCTCAATCTTTCCTTTGACTGTAGCGCAATGACTCTTCCCAGCTGTGCCACAAACACAATATACTCCAGGACAAAGCACCCCTTTCCCTTTACATACCTACCACTCAGTTGCTCTTCAAGCTGAGCACTGCTGCTGCTTTGAACATTACTGATACTACATCCAGTCTCCAAAGTAAAGTCTTATATGCCAGAAAAATGACATAACATTCTACAGAAACATTCTGTATAGTCAGGCTGCATGCAGTAATTCAGAATATTCTACAGCCTTAGTTACAGTAAATCTAATGCATATATCAATACATATAAAAATAAAAATACTGCTTGTTTTTAGTCCTCTAACATCCTCGTGAGGCTGTTTTCACAGAATGGATTATCTCATGCATACATATACGAAATCTGATTATCCATCATCACATACTACGATATACTTTAAACTTTGAGACCTATTTCTCATGGAGTATTTTGTGTATATATATATATATATTTCTTTTTGCCTAAGAAGAAGATGACTTGCTAGACCAAATCCAGTGAGAAAACACAGAACTGAATGCTACCATACTATTTCTGCAGTTCCTAAAGAATGTTATTTTCAAAATCTCAAAGACCAACACCCTAGAACCATCCACTCCAGTTCTGTCTTCCACATCAGCTTGGTCCCAACTGATGAGGAAACTCACATTTCCAAGTATCTGGCACACATTTAGTAGCCCAAAGTATCTCACAAAGGCTCCCTCCATCAGATGGAAGAGGCCTAAGTCAATTTAGTGAAATCTGATAGCTGCAGAACTAGCTCCAGCAGTGTCTTAGCACACTGCTAACAGTTTTGATTTACTTGTCTAATTCAAGAAATCATACTCAATAATCCTAAGAAGTCCTATGGTCCTGAAGCTATTCAGCATTTTCAGAGTTCTGTCAAATGAGTTCCTATGCAGTATAATACTGATCACAGTTACTGAATCAACTGTAAGAAAATACTTGGATTGGATGAAACTTGCAAGAGAAAGTCTTCATTTTGTGTTGTGTATGACTGAATTCAGCCGACTGCTTTGAATGGATTCCGCATGGCAAGCTAATAAACTTGTTTTGATTATCAAGCTTACTAAGGCTGATACATGTGTTGGCCTTTTCCTTTTACTCCCTTGGACTCTCCTATCATCTAATTTTCCATTTTGAAAACTTATGCTTGTTACAACTAGGCTCAACATCAACGCTACATTTATCTGCTCCAAGAGACTCTGTTCTGGATGACTCTGATTTGTAAAGGAAACAAAGCTCCTCCATCACTTTGTACGTTGTATTAATATATTCTTTAAGTCACACTGTCTCTTTTCTTACTACGTATCATACTGGCCATCAGAACTTAATCTTCTTTGTGTACTCACCTTTGGGAGCTTGAGTCATTAGCAGTACAACCTCAAAACTGTCTTATAAACACCACTATTTGAAGTTTTTTGCATATAAAAACCAAAATGCAAAGCATACTCAGGCTTTAAGATTACTCACCTGGTTGGGAACTTTACTTCTAATACGAGACCAAGCTCCATCTTTGTAGAAATACTGGGCTGGAGACAAAAATTTTGACCTATATTCAGTGTTCATCTTCCTAAGAAATTAAGAATGAAGCAGGTTAAAAAAGCAGAAAGAGTAAAGCTTGACATCCAGAAGACTCTTTAAGAGCACTTTTAATGTTATATCAACAATCATAAGTGTATTTATACTTAAATGCCAGGGCTGAGATGTGAAAAACACAGCTCATCCATAACAACACAACTAGGAAAGCTGTGAAAAAGTTCATTCACAGTTGGTGGCTCTTGAAGTAGTTTCTCCTGTTGGTTTTTCCTCACAACCCTTCTCCACAAGCTTTTGCCCTGACAGCCAAATCAGCAGAACATACTACACACAGAAGCCTCGATTACTTCAATGCAAAGTGGAGCATCTTGGTTTAAGTCACTGATGAAGGTGTATTTAAGGAAAAATGCCTGGTTTGGCCCTACTGTGTCCGAGACATTTCCTTCTAGGAACTCCACTCTGAAGGCATTCTGCCTATGGGTGAACTGTTGGGGCTTGAAATATTCGACAACCAGAACAATGGTCAGCATAATTCATGTAATGTGTCCTACTGGGTTTGATCTTCAAACGCCCTCGGTAATTGAAAAGATGGATTCATATTCCTTTCTGCCATACACATACATACATAGAAAAATTAACATCATCTAACCTACAGCAGGCAATAAGCAACACTTCAAGTCCTTAAGCACTGAACTGTGGATTTATCAGCTTAAATCTAAAGAGTTTTTTGGTATTAGTCTTGCTTCAGAACATTACTAACTTTATTTTAATATATTCAGCATTGGGTGAAAAAACCCTCTTTTTCAGTCCTTCTTCAGAAATAGATCATAAAACTTGAAGTCAGAGAATAAAATGTACCCTGTAAAAAGAAAAACAGCAAGGCAAAAAAACCCTTTAGATTGAAAATTTCTTTCCATATGTCCCTTTCTTTGAAACTGACAGAATTCCTTCAGTTTTGGTTGCAAAACAAATGGATTAGCTCAAAAAACACATCACTGCTGTGCCTTGATCTCAGTCATTCTGTTGCAGACACAGGCCATGCAATGCAGCTTGCATACAAAATGACAGTCCTGTCTGCAAACTGAGAACTTGCACATTTTGACAGCAATTTGCCCAGTGATTGTTTTGGAAACTTTTGTCTTGTTTTACAACACGGAAGGCATAAGGGGCAGAAGTTTGTCCTTAAAATAAAAAAGTCATAGCAAATGATCAAGAATTTTACACACTACTCACTGCAAAATTGACTACAATCTACTACGTCAAAGAGCTATGAAAACCCAAGAGTTAAAGGTTTTAACTATAGTATATTCACTCACTTTTTCATAAAGCAATTTTATTTCATAGAATTTTGGGTGATGATTTTGTAATTATCTCCTAATATCCAACAGCATTCAGACCTAGGTAAGTCTCGTCTCCCATCTTTAATCTAATGCCTTAACATTGCCAGAAAGTCATGTGAACAAGAGCAATCACAGGGACGTACATTAAGCACAAAGACAGCAGAGATGGATTAATACATGCATTTTAAAACCTACATCACTCAGGACTTTTATTTATCTTGGCATATCTCAGCTGTGTAGAAAATGGAAACGAGTTCAGTTCCTGCAACATAGTCATGTGGCAGAAGAAAAACATACTTTGATGGAGCTCAGTAACATACAATTTCATTTTATTTCCATGCTTGTCAGATTGCCCTAAATGGGACAGATTGCTTTACTTCCCTTTACCTCATGAGTTTGCTGTTGCTACTCTGGGACAGAAAGTGGTACGGACTAGAAAAAGCAGACATCAAGTACAATCATCACATTTTTAAGGCGTGGAGCAAGCATAGGAGAGCAGTTTGAAAGGTGACTACAACTTCCAGAGCACTCGCTGAAAGTTGAGTAGCAGCACTGCACCAATTTAATTTCATTCATGTTAAATTTATTAATAATAACATTACTATTATTGCACCAGAAGATGCAACTGAACGATTGTGGTTACAAAGCTTCCACAGAGATGGGGATGGAAATTACCAGCAGGTTTAGATATACCCTCAGGAAGCTCAATCACAGGGCTGCAATCACAGGGGGCAGACATTGCATTTGCTCTCGCAACCGTATGACGGTGCAGTTAAAGATCATCGTCCACCATTCTAAATATTACGCTGCTGCACACCTATCCACTAGGCTAGATTTTCCTATTTTATACATACCCACGGCTTGCATGTAAAGAGAGGGGCTTTGGACTGATATGTTGCTTATTTTTTTGTTTAGGATGTTTCTGTTCTGATTTCCCTTGTTTTGCTGCATCTTCTGCTGGCTTTTGAAACGGTTCTTCCCTCTTACTCTGGGGCAAAGATAATTTTAAAGATAGTATATTAGCTAAAAAACTGAAAACCCTCATATTCCTTTTGACATCAAACTTTTGCATAATGTTATTTTAAAATGTCAATTGTTTTGCATATTTAATATAAACAAGAATATTACATTTCCTTTGTTAATACAAAAATAAACTATCAAAAAGCCAAAGCTAAGATTCTGAGTGCAACTTTCAGTTAGTTGAGCGTTTTTTACACTTTACAAAACGTATTCAACATGAAACACAGAAATGAAAGAATATGATACCTGTACATTCTATCTCTAACCTAAGCTGTGTGTAAGACTTAACAAGTATATTTCTGGAATGTGTAAAAAATTTTTTAAAATAAAATCTCTTAGCTTTATAGTCAAGCAATATAAACCAATTTATAATAAAACAAAAGAGAAATTTTTAATTTGCTGCCATTCTGGTTTATAAAAGGTCAGATTGACTTGTTCAGTTTTGACATCAAAGATTTTTTTCTTCCTGCTTATTTTATCCTCTTGGAAAGCTCACACGTGATTTCTGATTCTTGTGGAGATCTTTAAACACATTGTTCAGATTCAAGAAAAAAAAAAACAGGAAAGCAAGAAAAAAAGCCCACCAAAATCCAAAATTTTTTCAAGATATTCATCAGAGAAGAGATAGTGATATAAACCAAAAGTGGTTTGGACAGTTTCATGATTCCTTTCTCATGTCTTCTCTTCCTTCACTTTATTAGCTCTCTCGGGAAAATATAACATGGAATTTACAACAATAAAAACAAATAAATGCTTCCTAAGAGCCTCATGCCTTTCAAGCATTTTTGACATCTGCTAGAAGAGGCAAAAGGGCACATAAAATTCCTCATCCCCAGATGAGATTCAAAGCGCTGGGCAGGTCTGGGCACCCAGTGATTAAGGGCACCCAGATTAAGCCTCTGAGCCAACAATCACTTTTAAGAACCTCAAAAGTACCAACAGCTTAAAATGAGCCACAGGCACTTTGTGTTAAATATGCATTTTGCTCAGTAATGGTCCCAGTGAACACAGCTGACAATGGCTGTTTCTGTTTTATCAAGGAATGGAGATGGGTACAGAAGAGACTCATCTGTGGCCGGATAGTTAGCTAACCTGCAGGAATTTAGACAACACTACACTTGGTAGTTTGCTACAAAAATAGACATTCATCTATCCACCCTGCAAAACAGGTCAGCTGTCACGCAGTCTAAACTGCCATCACCTATTTTTAGAAGGTCTCCATCTGAAACAATTCCATTCTATTAAATGTATCTGGTAAAACAGTTATAGCCATGTTTCCTGTAAGTCCACTTATGTTTGTCCAAACCAACAGCAAGAAAAGGAAATGCAAGGCCTCAGACAGCTAAATCACTTTCATAACAGACATTTTAATGTTTTGAACTGAATAACAGAGCCTACATAGGCCACACAGTGTCCTGTTATAGCCCTGCACTTACCTCTCAACTTATCAAGGCAAAGGGAAATGAATTGTAACCTTTTCTCCATATTTCTTCAAATTACTATTGGCTGAAAATCAGATCCAACTGTGGCATCTTCCATATAACAGTATTATTTTTTTTAAATTCACAATATGTCTGATTTATGAGATCCAAAAGGTTCCAGATCTCCCATCCAGCCCTCCTGCACACCAAGAGACTACACTGGTACCAATGGGAGCATAAATTGGAGATTTAGATTTCAGAAACTGTCCTAATGACTAAAAACAGAGTTTCAATTTAGGGAAAAAAAAAAAAAAAAAAAGAACCCATCTGAAAACTCATAAATTAAGGTGACAGGAAAAACACACTCAAAATGTCACTGTAAACTGAACAAACACATTACAGAAACTATGAAACCCACTACAGAAACCCCCAAGAGCAGAGCTGGACTGTTATTTTTAGTCTTTCATAGCAAAACCACTACTAACTGAGTCCAGGGTCATTAGCAACAGCTATAAAATGTAACTAAACACTTCAAAATAAAGCCACCCCCACATTATGGAAAAGAACAATCAAAATTACAGAAGTATACTAATGCCTTTCTTTTAGGGAAGTATTTACTTGTTCACAAACTGGAAATCCTTTCTCTTCTGAACCACCTCTCTCTTGCGGACCCTTAACAGGAGGAGACTCTTTGAAATTTCTCTCATGTGCAATTTCAGAAGTAATTGCAGGAGATTTAAGTGGAGGTACGGATTTATTTGTGTTGCAAATAACCTTTGGGGGAAAGAAAACAACAACAAACAAAAAAAAGTGTTATTTGCTTACCTTAAGGCTAAATTTTCAAAATCAGTGAACCAATTCATGCAAACACACTCACATATGAGCAGAGAGACAGTCATGTGTACAAATACAGCATGTATTAACTAGCCTAATTAACTTCTAGGACAAATTGAAGAGAAACTTAATCTGATAAAAATACATTTAAAAGTGACCAAGTCAGCCACAACTAAGCCTGTGGTCCAACGCTGGTTTTAGTGAAGTTCACTAACAGAGACTTTGTTTGCTTGCTAAGACAGTTCACCTTCAGGGTTGCATGTACAATCATGTTTTTTAAATGTATGCCATAAACTTCCCCTATGAGTCCTCAGTACATGTCCAGTCCCTAAGTAACCGACAACTGTTCTGTGTTTTAGAACTGGGTGCTCAGGGCTTGGTAACTTGAGCCATTCAATATTTTCCAATCAATCCTGAATTATAAACCACGGTACAGACTCTGCCTAATACGTGGGCAGGTATCATGTCCTCATGAGGTGCTGAATTAAAAGACCGTGCCATATGTCACAAGCATATGTTTTCCCCAGCTTTACTTGAGAGTTTACATCTGACTTATAACCTAACATGGATAACTTTGATATTTTCACAGAATCTCTTCAATGCGAAAGTATTGTCATTATCCTGCATTCAGGTATATCCTCCATCATATCAATACAATCAAAAAAATATCAGTTTGTTAATACATGTAATTTTTACCATGAAATGCTAATCTTAAGTTTAGAACCTGCAAACATTTATACATATTTAGAATTTCTCTAAGTTCTTTTTATCTAAGGATTTATAATGCCTACAGACTTACTCTTATGACTTCCTATTCTGTATAAGCTGTGAAAAAAAAAAGGTTGCTATTTTAGATTTCAGTGTCTTTCTTCTGAAATAGCACGATGTTCACAAGCATCAATAATGAAATTATCAAACTGTTTTCTAATAGAATCAAATGGAATTCTCCATGAAATTTTCCGTAAGTTGACTTTCTGGGACCTGCCTCTTCCTCAAATGTTCCTTTGGCTTCTATACTACTGTCATGCATTTCAGTGATTTTTTCTTTGATAACAGACTGCTGGGAAACAGACATCTCAAAGTAAGTCCAGCTGCTTGGCATTCCATCAAGAAAAAGACAGGAACAGTTTTTATAGTGAATGATCCTAAATTAGTGATCAAGCCTCTGAAAGCTGTTACTGAACAAATCTGCTACCTGTGGGTAAAAACAGAGACCATACCATCTGTAATAATCCCATTAATGTATATGCTCCTAGTCAAGAAACAGGAGGCAAAAATTTTATACTATAAAATGACCGAAAGATGGACTGAGTTTTCCAAGTCCTGATCTCAGTAACAATGAATTGAAAACACAAAGCAGTTTCAGAGTTACTCTTTGTGGTTTGATCAGAAATACTGATCAATAGCAGCAATAGCACCATTTCCAACCCTACAAAGTCCAAAAACTCATGAGATGTATTAAAAAGCCACAAGAGCATCTTAAAATCAGAAGATTCCACTTTAAATATAAGCTGTTCTTGTGGAAGCAAAAAAAAAAAACACAACAGAGATGCACTTTAGGGCTTAAAAGTATATATGCACAGAGATGGAGACTAAGAAACTGTGAAAACCTATAAAAAACCATGAGAATAAATAGTGAAACCTGAATGCATTCAGTGGCAAGGCATGTTGTTACAATACAGAACACCTGAGCATTCCTCTGTTGATTAGCTATAAACTAGATAACGTAAAATTGATAAAAATGAAGGGTAACATTGAGTAGGATCTTAGAGCTCCTAGGGTAAATTAATGCAAACAGAAGAAAACAGTCCTGTTAGAAAGGATGGAATATAAACAGGGATAAGGAGAGTAATTAAACCTGACTACAATAAAGAATCACAAGGAAACATATCTAATCATACTGGACTTTTGTATACTGAGAGGAAAAAAAATAATAATTATGTAATAACATTCAAGTTGTCAGGAAAAAACCAAGTCTTGGAAGATAAACAATTTTGCTGACACATAAAATAAAGTATTAATTTAGTTTTTGGATTCTTTAAAGTTACCTCTTCGGCTGCAAGTATCGGCGACTTTTCATGAGGACTCTTCCAAACAAATTGGCTTTTATATTCAGAATTTCTGGGGAAAGTATTTAAATGCAAAACATTCATGCCTGTTTTCTTCTGAAGGACTCTGTGAAGCTGACAACAGAAAACAAAAAAAAAAACCACAACCACTTAATTCCTTGTCCTACAATGTTTTGCAAGTCAGGTATCTTTCAATGCACACTTTCAAACCAATGTGTAGGGGTTTTGGTTGTATGAATTAAATGAATGCAAAGTACATTTTCTCATTAGAGCCAACAACCCCAAAAAGTCTATATAATATTGGCTAAATCCTTGTTTAACTGAAATCAGAAATGATGGCACATGAATGGTAAATTCCTGTTCACCTAAGTGGAATCAAAATCTGGTCTGAAAAGTACTGTTCTCCCAACAAAGAAGCTACAACGTAGAATATCAAAATACAGAACTAATAAGAGAATCAGACATCAGAGGCTGTCTAATTAAATTCCTGTAAGTATCAGATTAGTCATTTTTATACTGGTCAATTAAAAAAAAAAAAGTCTTCCTTTACCCCATTATCCATTTTTTCTAACTCTTTTTTTGGAGATGAAAATGCTTCGTTTTGATTTGGTGGAGCTGCAGAGGGTGATCTCTTCATGTTGTTTTCTGCAAGAGCAAGAGCTGTTTCACCTGTAGAATCTACAGAATGTGACTGAACTTTTGGGGGGACCCCGGGTTCTTCTGAGGTTTCAATTTTTTCCTGATTCACATCATTGTTGTTGTGGTCTGTGTGCAACTCTGCAGTCCTAAGAGCTTCAGTTTCAATTGGATCATTCAAATCACAATCTGCCGTCCATTCAAAGGACTTTGAAATCTGTGGATTATGGTAAGGTACCCTTCTCTTGGAAATGAATTTTGGTTCTCTTGTGATTCCTGAAAAAGACAAATGAGTTTTAACAAAAACATTCTATTGAAGATATAATATCACTCCTTACAAGAATAAACTGAAAGTTTATCATACAATTGATTATTAGAAAAAACTATTTTAGTATCTTTGAACAATGACAGCCTATGAATTATGGGCTTGACTGTGAAATTCTGTCGTCTTTCCTGTCTGTGAAGGTCTTTCTTTTCCACTAAAGAGAGATGGGAATATGGTGGTTCAGGACCATGTTGGATAAAAACCTGTAAATGCAGATATGGCCACAGGACAATATTTTGCAAATTGATTCTCTGAGATCAACAACAGCAACAAAATTAACGCATCCAGTGAAAAGAATGTGGTTAACACAGATACATAATAACCAACCTGCAGTGATAAAGTATGGCTCTAACACTTCTTACTACACATGCACAACAGACCTTGCTGAACAGGTTGTCACCGATTGTGGCAGGACAGATCCCTATTCATCTAATACAACTGTGATTTAAAACCATCTCAGACAGCTGGTGACTCTTTACAGTACAAACACAAAAACAATTCCAAAATTGTAAAAAGACTACATAACAAAACCAGGTATCAAGTTATTTTAAAGAATTGCTTTCCTATACATGCAGATGAAAATAAAATTACCCCACCATTTTAAGAGGAAGATTCAATTCAAATGAACACATTTAAAGCGGGAAATCATAATTCGACTGCAAAGTGCTCACCTGCAATGGACAAATGAGTGAAGGCCTCTAACTATCTGAAAGAAACACTTTCTAGGAGAGAGAGAAACTCCCATCTCATGAAAAGCAACTTAGAAAGAGGGAACAATCTACACTAAAGGTATACAAAATATCTGGATGTCCAAATACACCTACAGGTGGTAGGAAATAATTCCTGTGGAAAAACACTGGAAAAGGAGCAGGAAGGAACTCAGAGCACCTCTAGCTGTTAACTTTTTGTGGTGGTGTTCCAAATCATTCTTGAAACTGCCAACTATGTGTTTCAACAGGAAGAACCATAAGTTGATTATCAAAAACAATTTACAAGTCCTATGAGGTGTCAAGAGGGACATTTGAAAATGCACATGGTTAAATGGCCAGAAAAGAGGTGGGAGTGAAAATGAAAGGTGTAGGAAAAATACACCGAGCACATACAAAAACACCACTACAACATAAGGAGGAAGAGAAATTTCTGCATTACTACCTCATTACTTTATTGCAAGTCTTGGAATATTTGCAGTTTAGTCTGACTGGAAAAGAAGCATAGATTACAATTTTTAAAAAATGTTAATATGTTTGGATGTTCTGGTGTTTCAGAACTCGTGGAAGTTATTCTCTTCAACACAGATGCCCATAAACAGAGCCATGGGCTAGGGAAAGCAAAGTTAAAGAACTATGTATTTTTTGCAGTAATGGAAGAAAACAGTAACATATATAAAGCATAAGCTTCGGCAAGACTAAGTTATTTATTAAAATGTCTAGTATCTCAACCGAAAACAAACCATACTCCCAGCAGTTGCTTCTTAATTACTAGGCCATAATTTAGAACACTTATCATACTGTATGAATGTGTCCTGGTTTTAGGTAATATATAACCAATTTTCTGTTTAGTAATTTTACTTTTCAGCTAAGACTCCTCTAACTAACTGAACTCTCTGAAATTAAGGGCATATTTTTCAGACAGTGTCAGTTTCTAGGATTGATAAAACCTATGTTTATAATTAATACAAAGGAATGATATGCATAGAGGCTCCTGCTCATACTTATTGTTATAACAACCAATGTCAACTCACTTTGTTATATGCATAGAGGGGTCACACCTGCGGGGAGGAGAAGACAGGACAGGTGACCCAAAACTGGGTATTCCATCCCATCTGCATCATGCTTAGTACAAAAGCTGAGGGATCAAAGGGTCAGCTCTCTTTCTTCAATGGGTGGTGTCTGAGGAGGACTCTGTTTGTCTGCCTTTGATCCTGATCCCCATGTTCCTGAATTCAGTTCCTGAGTTCAGCTCCCGTCTGTCGCTGAGTCCAGCCAGGGACTTTCCCAGCAGCTGCCAGAGACACGATCATAATCTCGGGAGCTTGATACTGGTTTTGTATCTATTGTATGTATTTCATTATTTTCTTATTAATATTTCATTAAAGTTGTTTAGTTTCTTTTCAACTCGTCTCTTGCTCTCTCATCCTTCTCTCCCTGAAAGGAGAGGTTGTGGAGAGCATCCATCATTTGTTTTAGTGGCCAGCCCATCCCAAACCACAACAGAATGAATATACTGGACTCTAATTACACAGACCGCATAGCCTGGTTGTGCTGAATTGCACATTTTTGTTAATCCGTCTTGTGCCACTACAGTAATTCCCATTTTTTATTGCTCCTTTTCAAAGTACTGCACTTGTCATCACTCTGCAGCTTACTTCTTCTCCTCAACTCTCTATGGGCCTTTCAATTCAGACGCTATTTCCTTTGCCTTCTACTTTCCAATCCAAATTTTCCTGCCATGATAATGTCTACAACCCCCAAGTCCGACACTACAGCATCAGGGCCAGGCTGGATGGGGCTTTGAGTGATCTGTTCTAGTGGGAGGTGTCCCTGCCCATGGCAGTGGGGTTGGAACTAGATGATCTTTAAGGTCCCTTTCCAACCCAAACCATTCTATGATTGACCACATGCTTTTCCATTTAATGCCCATCTTTTCTTTTTTTTCCTTAGTTAGCTGCCCCTGTAGGTCATCATAGCAATTTCACTTTGTATCAAACTTTGCCCTAAATTACTCTCCTCTTTAATACAGAATTTTACTTAGTTTCCATGCACCACAGGTAACCCAATGCCTCCTTTTACACACCCTGCATGGATTAACACTGCATCTGTGCTTCATGTTTGGGACTTGTATCAGAAACAACTTATTTTTTGTGTTTTATATAAAAAGCACTAACATTAAAAGTTTCATTGTAGACAGAAAGAATATGGCATTCAAAAACATATTCTAGATGACCATGAATATACTTTAATTGTATCAAGTGTACAAACTGCAAACACTACCACCAGTTCACTGTGGCCGTGCGCTCAGTCACAGCAAACCTCTCCAGAGCTCCTGCAGGCCGGGCTCTTCCTCACCAGAGCTGGCTTGGAGAGAGTTGGGGTGTGCAATCACAGGGGTAGCCTTCAGGGGTGCTTACCAAACTGATCCGACCGCAGTCCTGCCCACAAGGATTTCTGTTGCTGGGACGGGCTACAAAACTCTGGGGTTTTCCATATGAAGTTTCTCTTATATTCACTCAGTCCCTGCAGCAAACAGAGAGGTGTCTGTCAAGCGACCGGTGTGTACCCCGCTTCCCTGCTCCTCCCGGTGACAAGATCTCCACGGGGAAACACACCAAGGGGGCCGCCGCAGGGCTGGCATCAGCGGGCAGGGTGCTCTGCAGCTCCCAAACCCACCCCCACCCGAGAGCAAAAACTAGTGGGGGGAAAGAAAAAAAAAAA